>JARGCV010000248.1:6612500-6822500 GCA_034064705.1 Bothrops alternatus | reverse complement strand
TTGAAGTTGGCTGGATTTCACCTTTCCATGCATTTGGAGATTCCAAATGGATGCAGCTTCAGCTGGATCAAGGTCGTATGCAATTGATGGATTAATCTTCAACTTAAGTTCCTTGCCACACAAGAGATATAGTCCTGACTTACATATAATACATGGCTATGGTTTTCTATCAGAGAAATAATAACATATACAGTACAAATGTGATTTTGTCTTGGGCTTATGGTGGGGGACCCAAATTTTCAAGGCCAGTAAGAATATTTGGAACTTCCAAGAAGACCATAGGGTATTGTTTTTGCACAATGTTTGTCATTAGGGAGTTTTCCTGTTTGCAGTGGATATGCCAATTTACCAGAATGGTCTTGTTTTCCTAATTATCTTACCTTGCTGCAGAAATTCCCAATCATGCTTACTTTCTGGATGGAAGGTTCCACTTCCAGAAAAAAATATTCTGCTGCAATCTCTGGTCATTTAGATCCCAGATGAAAGATTATGTTTGAGGTAGATGCCTTGCTTTGCAGCATGTGAGCTTCACATATGTTTAATTTAAAAGATTTTATAAAAATGTGTTAAAAGCAGTGAGCATTGTGGGTCACCAGGGAGGTTTTCATGGATGCAATGGTGCCTGAGGGGGCCATTTTATAGGCCTCATGAACATTAACCAGCCACTGTGGTTTAGTATTATGTGTGAACCAGACCCTGAAGGTTCAATAAACCATGATTAAATACTCTGGCTAATTATTGGGTTCAAATAAATTTGTTGAATGGTAGGAGTTCAACACAAACCATCCTGGATATTTATCCTTTCCCTTTTTGAAAAAAAAAATGCCTCTCCTCAGCCTGCCCATCTTAACAAGACAAATTAGTTTATGGAAAGGCCTTAATAAAATGGGAGTGCTGTATACAGTCAGGAACCATGCTTTATGTTCTTAGACTGGTGTTGAACTGGTCTTGCTGGACTGTTCCTCTCAACCATCCAGAATGGTCAGTTTTCATTTTTAGAAACAGGGAAGCGGTTGCCTCCAATGGCAAATGCTGGAACTTAACAGCAAGGAGTTGAAACAAAACTACATGGCCTACTCTATCTCCTGCACTCACTAAACCAGTGTTTCTCAACCTTAGTGGCTGTAAGATGTGTGGTCTTCAAGTCCCAGAATTCTCCAGCCAGTCTGCTGCCACATCACAATTATAATGGATATTCAACTGGTGGTCCCAAAAAAACTTTTCAGTATGGCATGGGAGAGGAATGTTTTTCAGGAAAGCACAAATAGTGCAAGAAAGTGCAAATAATATTACCATTATTTTAAAACCGATGCTAAATTAGAAGCAAGTTTCCTTTGCCCAGTAGGTTAGAATTATTCTGGTTCAGTTAGGGCTTTGATTACAGTTGTAGATTTCCTCTTGCTCTCTTACCTCCATATGAACACCTAGGTGGAGTCCATTTTGCCCTAGACAGACATGATGTAATAGGCCTCTTTCTTAGCAAGGGCTTACAATGCTATGGAACTGTATGGAAAAGCTAAAATTAAGGTACAAAGAACTCAAGAGTTCAAGGGTTATCCAAGAAAGCAGTTTAATGTCTTCTACAGACATTAACTGAAATACCTGAGTTCAGAGTCTCTCTAAAACAAGACTGCAGGAGAGAAGGAAAAGGAATCATAGTAATATTTATATAGCCATGGTTTATCTCTGAAATCCTTCCCTGACCCTTCAGGCTTTCCTGTGTGATACTGCCAATAAATGTTTTGTACAAGCAAGAAAGTGTTTTGCAGGAGTATGAAATTAGGAAAATCTTGTCCCTTCCTCCCTCAAACCAAAGAAATATATCTCCTGTAATTGACTCCTGTTCAAGAGCCTGATAATTGTACATTTGTTCATTTTATGTAGGGGCAAGATTTACAGGATAAAAATGGCGGAGAAACTAGCATGCAGATTAAAGCAACTGGATACTGCCAGATTTATATTCCATTTGGGATGATAATGAGTTGGTTAATATAGAGGTACAAGGCAGTAATAAACCATCCACTTTTGCAGATCTCTCTGTGAATCTGAATCATTATATGGTGACCAGGCTATCAATGATATGCAAGAACCTGTCCAGTTTTTTTTTTCTGCTCACCAGCTCCTAGGTAAAACAAGCTCAGCAATCTTGCCTTTTTTTTCACTGTCACAAGAGATTGTATAGGCAATAAAAGCAATAAATCTACTTCTGACTCCCAGGGAATGCATATATTGAATTGTGCTTTATTAATGGTTCATGGATCAGTAATCTCACTCTTCAGAAATATTCTTTTCAAATAGATAACAGTTTCTCTGGCATATAGATTGTGCTAATTTTTATAGAAAAACAGAAGCCCTTTCAATCAACTTTAAAAATAATCTCTCTCTGCGTATGTGCGGTTCATGATAGCATTCAGCATTTTTAAGGACTAAAGGATCATATCAAATTAGTTAACCCAGATTGCACAGTTTGAAAGGTACAATTAAAGTATGAACTCAGTGGTTCCAATAATCTTAAAATTGCTCTGTCAGAAAGATTATTACACAAATACCCTACTAAACAAATCAGTTACATTTGGCAGGTGTGCATACGGGTGCGGCTTTCAGCCCTGAAACAAAACAATTCTTGCAGTCAAGTAGTACAAATAGCGCTTATCAAAATAAGCTACTCGGACTTGAATAATCTGCTTAATTTCCTCAGTTTAGTCAATTTTAAACTCTAGAATCTATATCTCACAGATAGGAAAGAAAAGGAGAAATGCTCTGGGTGAGCCCAGAATGTCTGTTGTAACAGTGTTGAAGGGAATGTGAAACCCAGGGAAGATCTGAAAAAGGTTTACGAAAAAAGGCAAACAATGATTGTAAGAACTAGTATACCGATGAGAGAGAGAAAAGAGGGGGGAAAAAGGAAAAGGAGACTTAAGTCTAAGGAAGGCAATTGTTCTAGACCACTGTTTCTCATCTTTAGCAGCTTTATGAAATGTGGAGTCCAAGCCAGCATAGAATTGCAGGAGTTGAAATCCACACATTTAAAATTACTGAGATTGTGAAATACTTTTCTAGACCAATGAACACATTTAGAATCAGAGAATACGTTGTAGGCCCTTTTACAAAATGATCAACAAGGTAATCATAAAACACGTTTTTATCAGAAAACAAACTTCTAAAGTTTGTTCTGACTTTGCTTGTGTCTAGTTCTCCAATATTCTTTTTCTCATGATAACTTGGTTTTGTTTCCTTTTTTTTCTGAAAAAACTCCTAAACCAAATTCAAGATTGCTGTTATCTTTTATTTTCATTTTTTAAAGAATGCCTAAGACGTCTTTACAAGACAATATGTCTGATAAAAAAAGCTGCTGTTAAAAGATGATGTGCAGAATGCCAGTTTCTTGTATTTTTTTTTAATAAAAAGAAACTGTAAAATTATATCAGGTGAATCAGGAAGCTTGGTAGGAATCAAAGGGAGTTTTTCTGGACATATGAATTCCTCTTGTGCATCATGTTAGCTAAGCAGAGATCAAAGAAGATCTTAGCTGGTTTCCCCTTAACTCTGGGCTAGTTAGATCAGAATTGCTTTTTGTTCCAAAGGAAAAATGTAGAATGGTTGTATCAAGTGGTAGAGAAGCTGGTTTTGTCCAAATATTAGAAAAATAGCCTAACATATTTATTCCTTTTATTTTATTTTATTATTATATTTCATTTTTGTCTGTTGGATTTACAATCTAACAAATCACATTTCTTCCTGGATCTAAAGAATCTGGACCATTGTCATGGATGCATTAGTGCCGTTATGCCTTGAAGTTCCTATCCACACCCATAAATTGGACACAAAATCTCCAAGATCCCTTCTGGAATGATAATTGTTCTAAAGGACACCCCATATATTTTCAAGCTTTGTTGTATCATAGCTGATAACCTTGGCAAATACTGAAATGGATGCACTAATGCTGTTGAGCATCACTTTGCTACTTCTGCTGTGAATTTCTTTATCCCATTACTTCTGTATTTTATTTTCCAACTGGCATTCCAAACTCTAGTATCTTTTTAGTAAACTCAGTTCTCGATAGGTTTGTGTTTTTCTTTGGTTTAGTTCTTGTTCCTTAGAAATAGTCATGCAGTGGAAGATGGGAATGTAATAATCTTCTTCAAGTACATGAAAGGATATCACACAGAAGAATCATCAGAGTAGAGACTATGGCAATACATCTTTAAGCTATAATGGAATCAAGTAAGGTTTCCACTGTATATCTTCAAGGGAGATTGAGCACCTTTCTCCCTGGAATATTTAAATCTGAAATGGGCACATTTCTGGCAGAATATTTAAATTTGAAATCCAGTATTGAGCAGCAGCTGGGCACATTTTTTAAAAAAAAATGCCTTCCAACTCTATACCTCTAAAAGAAACCACACTCACATTAATGCTACTCATGGATCTTGTAATTTCTTATGAAAATGAAACTCACATAACAATGGAAAAGTTTTAAAATCAAGTCCATGTATATTCCTCCAATTATTCTTGGAATTTAAAGCAGCTAGTGGGGAATGACTCTTGAATATTTGATGATGATGAAATGTTGACTAAACCTGCCTGGAGATCTATAGTTGTTATATGGTTACAAGTATCTTCAAATTATAGCAGCCCTACTGACTTACTAGAGTTTGAGTTGCCTACTTTGGGACCATCCCATGGGGTAATTATTTGCTGTTCACCCTGTTGACTCATGACTGTTGTGCCAGGTTTGCCACCAACCATATTGTGAAGTTCACAGATGATACAACAGTAGTGGACCTTATTCAGGATGACAAGGTGGAAGCTTACCTCAAGGAGGTTGAGGGGTTGGTGAACTGGTGTAAGGAAAACAGCCTAGTTTTAAATATTGGAAAAACCAAAGAGATCATTGTTGATTTCAGGAAAGGCAGGCACAGTCACACTTCTCTGTGCATTAATGATTAACTTGTGGAGATGGGTGTGCAGCTAACAAGTAGGTTGACTTGGTCGCTCAACAGTGAGAAATTGGTGAAGCGGGCACAACAGCACCTGCATTTTCTGCGTCGCATGAGAAAAGCACATCTTCCTTCTCCTGTCCTGACCACTTTCTACAGGGGGATGATCGAGAGCATCCTGTCATACAGCATCACAGTCTGGTTTGGAGGCATCACTGCTTCAGACAGGAAGGTGGTGCAGAGAGTGGTGAGAATAGCCGAAAAGATCATTGGCAGTTCCCTCCCTCCCATCCAGGACATAGCACAGAAGCGTTGCTTGAGCAGGGTCCGTAAGATTATCTGGGACACTACACATCCTCTTCATGACCTGTTTTCCTTGTTACCTTCTGGGAGGAGGCTTCGAGGTATCCGAAGCAGAACATCCAGATTCAGCCATAGTTTCATTCTGTACAGCATTAACCTTGTGAACTCTCAAGCTTCCTCCTTCCGTTATATATTCAAGATGGACAGTATTTAATATTTATTTGCTACGTATATGTAGGGATGTGGGTCTATACATATGTTGTTCATAGTATGTTTAGGTGTGCATCATGTATGTGTTTCACTTTGAGAGCGGGCAACTAAATTTCATTTTTGATGTGTGCCATTGTGCCCACAGTAAAAAAAATGACAATAAAGGTTATCTTATCTTATCTTTTTGAAATAAGATAAGAAATTAAGCATTTCCAAAATCTCAGCTGATGGTTTGTTCCTACAGTCAGCTTTCCAATATGTACAGGTAGTCCCTCAACTTACAACAGTTCATTTAGTGACCATTTGAAATTACAATGGCACTGAAAACAATGACTTATTACTGTTTTTCACATTTGTGATCTTTGCAACATACCCATAGTCACTTGACGAAAATCCAGACACTTGGCATTGACTCATATTTATGACCATTGCAGTGTCTTGGGGTCATGTGATCCCCTTTTGTGACCTGACAAGCAAAATCAATGGGGAAGCCAGATTCACTTAATTCACTAATTCAACAACTGCAATGGCTCACTTAACAACTGTAACCATTTTACAAGGTCGTAAAATGAGGCAAAACTCACTTAACAAATGTCTTACTTAGCAACACAAATGTTGGGTTCAAATGTGGTCATAGGTTGAAGACTATCTCTAACCATGTCCCATTGTCACACCAGTATATCACAGCTTAGACACCTAGTCTCTTTCTGATGGTAGAATGTCTTTATTCCTAGGAACCAAGGTATATGAGGATTTATATGATGATGAGGAAAAAAGTAAAATATTAGAAGAAGCATTTCTGAATGCTGAACAAAAATGAATGTCTGAAGGAATCTATCAATACTTTATGCCGAGGCAATACTTTATACACAGAAGACTTGTTTTTATTGAGAGCTCTCTTTCTTTCCAAGAAAACTGTTTGTGCAGAATCTCTTGAGAAGCTTCATTTTTTATTCATATATCCAGATATGTGAGTGCTGGTAATCTGAACTCCTCCAAACAATCACCTGTAATTATCATCTTCTCAGCGGCAATATATACCCACAAATCATCCCAGGGCAGTGAAATTATATGTGAAATGGTGTATTTATATCACACGAGATGTGGGAAGAAATTTGCAGTTTTATAAGAAAGAAAAGGTCTTATTAACATGTAGAGCTAATTGGATAATAAAAAGAGAAAAGTCCTTAAAAAGACCTGGGATGACTGGAGAGTTAATCTATTGAACTTTTGAGCAGAAGAATTTACAGGACCAGTGACACTCCCTTCTCGGCTGTTCACAATGTGGATTTATGAACTGTACAATGCTGCAAAAAGAAAAAAGAAAAACCCCATTTATCTCACTTTCTCACCTTTTCTCTCTGAAATATGCATAACTTGAAACATTGCTACATGCTTTAGACCAGCTTACCTGCACTAAAAACCATTCGTTTTGGAGATTTATTCTGAAACCATTGGAAGAGAAGAAACAGGATGTCTTTTGCGTCACATTGTTTTCATTCTTTGCCAAGTTGCCCTTAAACTGAATCCCCCTCCAGACCCCCTGCAAGGATTTTTGAACACCAGGAAAATAGTTTCTTTATTGCCGATATCAGTTAATCATCAGATGACTGTACTTTGAAGAGCATGAAGTTTCCAATGCTTTTCAAAGATAGACACAAGTACATTACATGGCAGCCATCAAGCATAAATGACATCAATCTTTTTCTGGGCTATTTTTTCTCTCTAAAAACAAGAGTTTCTGATTTGCTACTCAAAGGGATGGAAAAGACCTTTTGTGAAACCAATGCTATTTGGAAACAGATCAGGATTTACAATCAGCTCCAAGTTGCAAATCCAATCTTTCCCCAAACTTTATAGGAGACTGTAACCTTGTTCATCATCCAGAGGATGAAGAGCACTTCCATATTATCTGGTATTTATTAGTCTTTCTGTCTAGTTTATAGCTGGAGTCCAAATAATATGCCATAATGTTCACAGTTACATCTGTTTTACATTAAGAAATTAAAGAAAGTTGACCTTTCTTTCTAAATGACCTTTCATGGAGAAGATTGCTTTCAACAGATAATTCACAGTATGGAAATCAAAAGAGAATCTTGTATGACCCATAATTATAACAATTCAAGGTATTATGGAATCATCTTTTCCTTAATAATGGAATTTTATTATATAATTTATTTCTAATATTTTAATAACAGTGACTTTAGAACAATTAGTTTGGAGAAAAAAGGGAAGGTAAAATAATTTTCAGTAACTAATATTTTTAATATGTTAACTGTTCATGAGGCTGTATCCTCTAGCTGTTACAACTATTTTAACCGTATATGAGGTTGTAGTAAGTAAAATGACTCCACTGCTATTTAGAACCTGTTGACCTTTTACTCAGGGATATTTTCTCAACACAAGCCTGGGAAAAATTGTATTTGTTCATTCAAATATTTCCTTTTGGATTTTCTAACCAGCTGGAGACCGTCTATTAAGTAGTTCTTCTCAGGCATTGAGTATCTTTATAGATATTTTCCTTCAATATAATTTATAAAGATTATTTCAGTCAATTGTAAAGATACACAAATGATAACAATAATAGTCTTTGTTCTAGCCATCCTAAAATCATCTTGACTTGATCATCTTTTCAAAGATCCAAATGGAAATTTTCCACCAAGATTTTGGCTAATGCATTGTGACAGCACAAGGCTCTGTCATATACTTTGCAGTATTATAGTATGATTGTGCCACACCAATCTTAGATTACTTTCTCTGACCACCATTTTTCTGGGGGCTGTTCCAAGTACTGCTATTAATTAGTGAAAGCTCCTCAAAGCTTGAGCAACCATAACTGAATCAATTCTTCTATTATTCACTCTTGAGCCTCATAATAAGAGAGATTCCTCTGAGTGCTGAAGAATGGTCTTTTCAGTAATAGGGCCCTCATTATGAAATGTTATCCCTAGAAAAGGGAACATTTACCATCAATTTCTCCCCCCAATCTCCAAAATTAGTCAAACCCCAGTTTGGTCTCCCATTTTGGTTAACTTTATATTTCTCCTGGATTCTTTAAAAAAAGTGTTGTGCTCGTCGCCGCCATTTTGGGCCGCTGCTGCGGAGGCCTGCTGGGAACGGGACTTCTAAGGCAATGCCATGACGGGCAGGTTGTGGTGCAAGGCCACTTTCGCTGGCTACAAACGAGGCCTTCGAAACCAGAGGGAGCACACGGCTCTGCTGAAAGTGGAGGGCATCTATTCCCGCAACGAGACCGAATTCTACTTGGGCAAAAAGTGTGCCTACATGTACAAGGCCAAAAACAACACAGTCACTCCCGGGGGCAAGCCCAACAGGACCAGAGTCATCTGGGGGAAGGTGACCCGGGCCCACGGAAACAGCGGCATGGTGCGAGCCAAATTCCGCTCTAACTTGCCCGCCAAAGCCATTGGACACCGGATCCGAGTGATGCTGTACCCATCCAGAGTCTAAATTTAGGCTGCAAATAAAACGGAAAAGTCTAAAAAAAAAAAGTGTTGCGATGCCTCTATTATTTTTAGTAAGTTGTCATATTATATGTTTCTTTAGGGTTGATTTTTACAGACTTGGGAGTTTATTTGTGGTTTTAATTGTATGTTGCTTTGAGAATTAATAATTGCAAACAACTAGTACAGCTTATATAAAATAGGCAACATTATCTTGGGTATCATATTCACTCAAACTGTCTGGAAACACAAAACATGATTAACTTGGGATCCTTTCATAAGACCTGGGATCCTTGACCCCTTGTGGCACTCACTTGCATTTTGAAAAGAAGATTCCTTGTCTTGCAATAGCCTCAGGGCAAGGTCCTAGAAACAAAGCACTTGACTCTTTCTAGCAGTTGATGGACTAAAGGTTGATGGGCACCTTTAAGAACCTACTCATGGTTCTTCTTGAAAATGGATTTGTAGTCACCTCCAGAAGGATCACTGTCTATTATAAAGTAGGAACTAGACACCCCCCCCCCGCTTTATGCTTTCTCTGTGTGCTTTGAATAACATTGCATTGTATCTGTATAGGACATTCTCTCATTCTCTCTCTCTGATTGACTTCAGAATAAGGAGTTAACAATCAGTGCAGGAAGTGATATTTCTTCAATAAAAGTTATTTTGTCTTCCTGCCTTTCCCTAAATGGTTGGAAAACATTTATTAGCTTTGGTACTCTGTAATCTTTTCTATTAAAGTAAGAGATGCCTTCTCCAAGGTTTGAAAGTTGTTATAAGTCTATCCTGCCCTTTAGGGTTTTGTTTTGTTTTGAGATTGTGTGTGTGTGTGTGTGTGTGTGTGTGTGTCAATTATTATTGGTGCTGTATTATTAGACAAAACATCAGCTGCTTCAGTTTAATTTCCCTTGACTGTCTGCCCCTTTCCACAAATAAATAAATAAAATCCAAGGATCAGCAGGTCAAGTTTACTGCTGATAACTTTCATTTTTATAAAACCTAGTCAACAAGAACCATAAGGGATCAACGGTTATGTGGCAAATCAAGTCAATGAAATTGGGTGCCTTCTCAAAATGAGAACTGAAGGAATGGCTGTCAGTTAACTGCTTGTAGTGAGAGACAAAATGAGAATCCCTATGGACCCGCTTCCATTTTTTTTTGCAGCAATCGTTTTGTAATTTATTAACCTTCAAGCTGAAGAAAGACCAGATGCATTTGCACAAAATTTTCCTCACCTGTTTTTTATTTATATGCTTTGCTGCCTGAACAACACGAACCCGAGCATTGTCCTTGGCGGGCCCAAAAGCAAAAAAAGGACATGTGCAATTAAGCCTTTCCAAGTCAGGGGAATCCTGTTGAGTTAAAAGAATGTCGAATGTGAAATAGTAGACTGAATATCTATTATTTAATCTAGCTTCAGCTATTCATTCAGGCACGCTGAAATTTAATTAAGAGAAAGGCTGTGTGTCCTAGTTCCATAGTCGTCATCCTCAGGGGACTGAAAGGTAATAAAACCCCATTAAGTTTCCATTTCAGCCTTTCCCTCAAAATGCTGGGTTTAGATATATTTGAGCAAAAGAAGGTGGGAGACAGCAGCCTTTACAGGGTTATCCCCCCATCCACCAAAGCTTATATGGAAAAGACTTTTTAAAAAAAATCAAGAATGGGCAAAAATGGGACTCGGCACATTGAAAGTTGCAGACATGATAGATGTCACTTTGATGAAGCTTATCTTATGTGGGTATCCCTGTACAAGTTGTGAGTTCATGATCAGAACCCAATCACATTTTTATATATATTTTGCATTTACAGTGTGCTGTATGTAGGAAAGGGACAAGGTTGGACAAGATGTAGGACAATTCCTGCATCTTTCAATCTAACCAATCACTTTTCTGGTGAGTACCATCTTGGTGAGATGGGAGAAAGATGACAGCAGCAAATATAAAACAAGGAATATCAGGAAGTAAAAGAGTGGCCTCACTCAGGCCCTTCTCTCTCTTTGCTTCATGACTTTTTGCTGCTGGTGAACAACTCAAATTCATCCCTAAGAAAAAATGAACATCAGGGGTAAAAAGTTTATCATTCATCAGTTACACAAGCATACATTAAGATAGTGCGAGTCTTTTATCTAAACCTAATGCTCCACGTTCCTGCTTTCTTCTTGTGCACATGTCTTTTTCCCTCCAGAAAGTTTTGCTATTGTCACAGTCTGTTTTCCACCATTCTTTCCCCAAACTAAAGCAGATATGCTGGGTGGGCATTGTCTTGGAATGTGCTAGTTTTTAGGAAGTCCTTCACTCCAAATAAATGTTCCCTCAAATATTGTCATAGATCAGTGATGGCGAACCTTTTAGAGACCAAGTGCCCAAAAACTGGCCCCACCTCTGCTCCATCCCCTGCCCCACCCCTGCTCTGCCCCTCCATCTCTCATCCCGCCTGCCCACAGGACCACTCACCACTTCCAGGGTCCGCCACAGATCGCCCAGGCAGCCCAGCAGCGCTATGGCGGCCACACCCTCTATCCGCGCCCTGTAGCATCAACTGCATGATGGGGTGTGAGGGCAGAATCTTGTCTATGCTGCCTGGCTGCCATGTCCTTGGCTGCGCTGCTCCGTGTGGGCCACACTCGAGGACTACTCTCCTTCAGGGAGGCTGCTGGAGAGGAGGGGGTCGTGGGGGGAGGCAAGGCTGGGGCAACGGCATGTGTGCCCACAGAGAGGGCTCCAAGTGCCACCTCTGGCACCCATGCCATAGGTTCACCACCACTGTCATAGATCTTACAGAACTACCGGTATGCCTTAATCTAAACCTCAAAGTCCAGAACTCCTGTGAGATTCCAGATGTGGCAAAAACGAACAGGTGCCATAACTTACTAAAGAGGAGACAATGAAACACTCAAAAATCAGCATTTTACTTGAGAAGGAAAATGTCCCATAGACACCGGAATCTATCTATAACTCTGCATTGATTGATCCAGAATACTTATTATCCAGCAGACTGCTCTGAGTGTATATGAAGGGAGAAGTCAAAACTGTACTCACAGCTTCTAATAACTCCTTTACATGCTCAAAATCCCATTTTGTGTCTGCCTTTGAACAGGCATAGATACCTGTTCTTTGTGGTTTTGCCACATGCAGATTCCATTTAATAAACCCGCAAAGATTTAGATGTATGCCCTCAAATCCTAATGAGGCTTACATCCTGAACAACCTATAAAGGAATGCATTTACAGCCCCAACCTGCCACTTGATTTGATCATTTCAGTGTAGACTTATCCATTTCAATCTGTAAACAGGCATTGCCTGGGTAGGAAAACTTACTCTTTCATCAGATGGAAGAATGGAAAGGCTAGAAGCAAGATGCTGTTCAGCACCATTAGAGCTGATTTCTTCCTGAACTGTCTGAAAGCATCAGGCATGAAAGAGCTGAACGTCAGAAAGAGCCATTCTGTTGGTGCCCCTCTCATGAAAACATGGCTCCATTAGCTTTAACTCTCTTCCAGTTTGCCTGTGTTCTGTGGGCACACAATCCAAGTCATGGAAGCACATTTTTCATGCAAATTCTGCTTCTTCAAAATGTATAATTATGCTTCTGCATGAATATCTTTTGTCCCTTGTTCTTTGATGTCACATTCAGAACAGTCATAATGTAATATATAGAAAGTGCTTTGCATCCACTGACCTTTGTTAAATAATTCCTGTTAATATGCTAAATTAAAAATATCTGCATCTTTTGGAAGAGCTGCACATACAGTCTCTGTTTGGAAATGTGTTTTACGTATAATACGGTCTGAATAACTAGCTGCTAAAACCAGCTTTCCCCCTCCTATTTTGTACAGCCAAGGGCTAACAGCCAGCCAACTTTATTGTCCTTGAAATGTCATGATTTTGAGCATGCACAGAATTCTTAACTGCCCAAATTACTGCAAAGCAATCCCTTTTATTATACAGCAACTATGTGATGCCTGGCTCAAAGATTTACCAGTTAAGAAGATTAAGTATTTTTGTTTTCCTGTTTTATTAAAGTGCCAAGTCTTGCATTTTCAGTTGGTGAAGGTTGGTGGGGTATTTTTGGCATCTTCTAAAGAATAAAATGTCTTGTGAAATATTCTCTCAAAGCAAAGAAGTTATCTTAGAGGAGCTCAGAGATGTGGGATTTTTCAATCATCTCTCCTTTTGTCAGAAGCTGAGACCCTGTTTTCTTTAATAGGTTTCCAAATATTATTTCTTTGTACTGACAGCAGACCCGTATGCACATAGATAAAAGTTGTTGTCCTTTTCTGCCATTAATTAATTAATTAATATTCCCCCCTGTCTTTTGTGAGTAGTTATTGATGAGTCCAAGTTGGACCTTGTGCAGGCAAGTGGCAAGAAGCCTTCTCTACAGAATTTTGCCAAGACGGTTAAATTATGCTGTTGGGTGTCCATTCTATCCATCAAGCCAGGCTGCTTCAGAAGCAAGCAAAATCCCAGTGCCAATTGATGGCATATTGTTGTAAAGCAAAGGAGCAGAGAGACTACTAAGTTGTCTAAATGCTCACAAAACTTCCCCAAACAGCTACAGCTTCCCCAAACAGCATTTTGAATAAATGACAACTCGGGAAAGGGAAAGGATGTGTTAGGAGTTTGAGGCAATTTTTTCCCCCTTGCACAACAGCTTAGTAATTTTTTTCAGGAAAGCACCATTCAAATACACTCTCTGTGGGGTGCTCTAAATAAATAAGCTCATTTTATTTCATTAAAAAAACTTTATTGTGAAGATATTGTTAACTGAAGAAGTCTGGATTAGATAGACTACATCCTATATGATGTTTTATTTTGGAGGTAATGCCATTTTCGTCTATTACTCTATTCTGATTCTTTGAGGTTTCATCTTCTGTGAGTGAATAATGAAATTTTCAGGGCTGACTTGAGACACTTTTCTGCCTGAGGGAGTGATCATACAGTCTAGTTCCAGTCTGTATTGGTGTTTATCAATGTTCCATATTGGTGTCAATTTGTGATTTTAACAAAACTTAATATTTGTATTGTACATTTCTTTGTCATAAAACATGCTTATATGTAATTGAACCTCAAATACAAGGACGCACTTCGATGCATTATTTTACCAGCAAACTATATCTCAATTTTTGTGGGAGGAATGCAAAACCAGGCTAATTCTATTTTCATCCACACACTGAACAAAACAAGTTGATTTGCTTAAAAATGCAGAACTCGCAAGCCTGAGGTGAATGGAGGACCTGGAAGCCTCACCCTCCCAATATTTTAGAACAATTCTAGTTATTTCAATACCTGAGTGGAAAATTACCCTGCTACAAAAATGATAAATTCAGTATATTGAATCAGTTGCTGACTTTTTATGATGCTCTAAATCAGTCACTCTCTGTAATCCTTTAAAATATTTGTGTTGTTTCAAATAAATGGGTTAGAGCAGACATGTCAAACTTGCAACAACATATCGGGATGGTTTTGCCATTGCCGGCAATGGGGTGGGCACGGCTTCTGGATGACACGTCTGGCCCATGGGCCAGCAGTTTGACACCCCTGAGTTAGAGGCTGAAATCCCAGAATAATCTTGTTTATAGTGATGGGTCATGTAGGTCACGGGTGTCAAACTCGCCACATCATGTGACGTGTGGCGACATATTGCGACTCTTTTTGCATTAACGACAATGAGGTGGGTGCGGATTTGGTATGATGAAACTGGCCCACGGGCCGGCAGTTTGACACCCCTGTTGTAGGTTGTAGCTTAGGTAAGAGCTGAGTGAGCTACATATAAGTCAAGGATCTTGATGAAAAGATGTTAGGTTGCAGACCTTTCCTATACTTTAATTCACTATAGCTGCAAAAAATGATGACTTAATCCAAGTCCCTCACATCTCACACTTCTTTCTGCTCAGCCTCTGGAGAGATGTTAGACTACGAGTAGGAAGACTCAGGCTATCATTTCCCCTTAGATACAGAAGGGTTTTTTTTAGGTAAGTCTTAGAGCGAGTTCTTCTGTCTAAGCCCAATGTACTTACATAACATTCTTGGGAATGCTGTGCACTTTAACATGAATATGATAGTGGGAAACATGATAGAGAATCTGAAATTAAGGGAAGAACTCAAAGACAGAGGACATTCTTTTCAGTCATATAGGAAAACTCAGATTTAATTCCTGGCATCTCAGATACTTCTGGTAATAGATGATCTGACATGAAAGTCTATGTCTAAGTACAAATGGAAATGCTTGATGGAAGCCAGTTTCCTGCGTTCTGAAACTGAGGTAATGGCATGTTTAAGGCCATGAAAGGAATCAAATCTTAGTGTGGAATGGCAATTTGTAGTGTCATTCAGAAGAGGTAATTACTAAATATACTGATTACATATAAGCAAAATGAAATTGAATATGGTGCCTTCTGCTGACCCTTTTGCAGGCCAGGATAAAAGTGGGTAAACTCAACATAAAAACTATACTTTGAGGAATGTGATCTTTGCTTGGCCAGAAAAAAAAATTGTGTACCCCATGGTTAGACCTGGCACTAACATCCTAGTTTAGTAGGCAATCTGCTACTTTCCAGAAATTTTGTACAAAAATTATTTAATTTACTATTTAAATGGTAATACCGTTCACTAAAACTGTGATTCTACCATAACTGTGCATATAAATGGTTCAAGTTCAGCTCCCAAATAGATAGATGTCTCTTAATCATAAAATTTTGCTATTTGTTAAATTCTTTGTTAATTTGTGATTGTTTCATATTATTCTTAAACTTTTTTATTATGCTATAAGCCCCCCCCCCAGAATTGCCCTAACAGTGAGATGGGTGGTGTACAAGTTTAAAAAATAAATAACAGAAGAACAGAATTGGAAGGGATCTTGGTAGTCTTCTAGTCTAAGCACCTACTCAGGCAGGTGACCCTATACCATTTTGGACAAATGGCTGTCTAATCTCTTCTTGAAAATTTCTTCTTAAAAACCTCCAGTGATGAAGTACCCACAACTTCTGAAGGCAAGCCATTCCACTGGTTAATTGTTCTCACAGTTAGGAAATTTCTCCTTAGTTTTAGGTTGTTTCTCTCTTTGACTAGTTTCCCTCCATTGTTTCTTGTCTTGTCTTCTGGTGCTTTGGAAAATAGGTTGACCTCCTCTTCTTTGTAGAAGCCCGTCAAATATTGGAACACTGCTATCATGTCACCCCTAGTCCTTCTTTTCTTTAGATTAGACATATCCAATTCCTGCAAATGTTCTTTGTTGCTCTTCTCTGCACTCTTTCTAGAGTCTCAACATCTCTTTTATATTGTGTAGACAAAAACTGGATACAGTATTCCAAGTGTGGTCTTATCAAGTGATTGTCAACCAGTCTTGTTCTGACTGAGTTCTGTTCCAATGTGGTGCAGTGATTTAGATGTTAAAAGGTGACTTGGGAGATTAATCCTCTAGTTCAGACATGTCAAACTCGTGATGTCATGTGACGTCGCGCAACGTATCGGGACGGTTTTGCCATTGCTGGCAATAGGGTGGGCGTGGCTTTGCGATGACGTGTCCGTCCCGCGGGCCGGCAGTTTGACACCCCTGCTCTAGTTCATCTTTCACCATAAAAGTTCCTTGGATAACTCTCTTGGCCAGTTATTCTTTTTAGGCCCAATTTACCTGACAGGATTGTTCTTGATTTCATACTGAATTTACATAAAAGCATATACCAAATAAAAATATAAATACTGCTATAAATACTGCTATTAATGGTCCAGTGAAATGACTCAGTATAAAGCAATTTTCTGTGTTCCCAGACATCAGTTGTGTCTAATCTATCACTTATCTAGTATAGAGATGCATTATTATTGTATAAGGATTCATCTGTCTCCATATTCTATCTTAAGTGATGCAAAATTGAAAATATTCAGAAATATCGATATCTTCCAAGATCATGCAAATTAAGAGAACTGTATTAAATTGCAATATGTAATATTTCCAATGTCTATGTTGAGTATTTATATCCTTGTCAAACTTGACTGCACACTCCTACATTGGCCAGTGGTCCTTGCAGATAAAATCAACCTTTTCCTCCTTCAAATGAAGTTAGATATGAAATAGAATTCCAACATAATAATGAGCTTAAGCATATGTTCTTAAGTGTCTTCACACAATACTTCAGAGCTTAAATCTGAAATCTAGCATGCTGATTTTTAGGGAGTTTGAGGAGGGGAAGCCTGGTCTAAATATTCTTTTAAAACCTATTCAATTGAAAGATAGAAACATAAGCATTAAATGGAACATTACCTAGGAAAATCTCATTGTGAAAGTCAAAATGAGAGTATAGAAAGAAGTCACTTGCAGCATCATGCAATTACTGATTCCTTCTACAATTTCATTGTGTGTATCTGTTAAAATACATTATGAGGCAAATTACCAAAGACAGGGTAGTGTGTAACAATTACATTACAATGTGTGCTACAGAGGGAAGCCATTTCAGTACCAGTGGTAGGGTAAAACCAAACCAATTTGATGACAAATGAAGTTGTAGGATTGTCAAAAATGAGAGAAACAAAAGAAATTAAATATAAAACACCTTCCTCTAACATCAATTAAATTTCAGTGCCTCAAGGATTTATGTCAGACCCTGAATGCCAATTTGGAGGGATGTGTTTTGTTAAATAATATGCTTGTTGAAAAGGAAGTAAAAAATCTGGTTATAATAGGACATCTATTGCTCTATCAGTACTATATTTATTTATTTATGTATGTATTATAAAACTCATCAAGCTTTAACCTACATCACAGGTAACTGGAGATGATACCCCAATCATATTGTCATTAATAGAATCAACAGCTTTGTCTGCTTATTACTACTGCTAGAAGCATTATTTACTCCACATTTACACTTTTCACAGTCTTGGACACTTGAGTCACAATTTTGGCTCAATACTTCTCAAAGCATGACATGGACTTCCCTGGAGAACCAAAGGAATTTGCCAGTTAAATAGGACACTTCTGAGGACTGGTTGATCCAAGAGATGACACAGCGACTCTCTGTGTCCTAGCAATTGAGCTCTTTCCCCCCCCTCTGCTGAGATTCAGTAGATAATCATTTATATTCCCATCACCTATTTGTTTTGATATCTTATATTTTCCTAATTCCAACTTCCCCTTCTGCAAATGTTCTTCAGCTGAGCCCCCCCCCCAATGCAACCAAATGGAAGTAATCTAATTTAGGATGTTATATGGTCTTATTTGTCTTCTCGTTTTAATTCATTTAAATATTTTCCTGAACTAGATGTGCAGGGAGGAAACTAATCTTCCCCTATTGCTTTTTTTAAAAAAGAAAATTCATATGCTGTGAATCCATGGAATCATTCATGTAATCATTGTGGGAGTTAGCTGTACATAATGATGACTATCTTGGAATCTGAATGAGCTTTCAGAACAATTTTGTGAAGATACTGAACAGCATGGAAGATGCTTGCTCTTTATAAGGGTCTTGCCCTTGAAGAAATAAATGTTTGTAGTTCCATATTCTTCTTTTCAAAAGTAAGTGGTGTTATATAGGAACTATTTAGCAGAACTATTTAGCAAACATGCTAAAAATGTTTGACACTTCACTGTTATATTATTATGTTGTTCTCATATAATCAATCCCCTTGAGAACTCTGATTATGATGCAATTTGAAAGCACCATAAATGCATACATATTTATTCAGAGTCTACTTACAGCCATGGTAAGAGGAGCTTTTTTTTTTAGGCATGATAGTGCTACCTTAGTGTATAGGATTTGATTGGCATAAAGATAACCACAATCTCCTTTCACAAATAAGAATCAAAATTTGAAAATGTGTTTTATTGTACATGCTTTCCCCCTCATAACTGAGTGGGCTAGGAAGAAATGATTTCTTGATCAGAAAAAAAGAGGTTTGAAGTTATGAATCTCATTATACTTAGGTCTAAAAGTAACAAATTTTTATGAGTTTAAAGCATTTTCTGTTCTTTGCAAGTGAAATGAATATCTGATAACTATCAGAAGAAATTTGATAGAAATGTGGTAATATTGACTCTAAGCCAAATTGGCATAGAAGTACCTGATGCTTTTCTGTCCTACAATGCTATAATCTATTGTGCAGCATCAGTGCTGTGATTTTGCATTAAAGCCTATTTTGCCTGGATTTTTTTTTTTTGCTATGTAAAATAAAAAAAACTGTTGGAAAAATTCAATTCCAGTATAAAACACTTGGCATTCTGCATGTAGGATCTGTCATGTACTTATTGCATTGGCCAGGTAAGCTGCCAACAGACAGTTTGGAAGGTTTTTTTTTATTATTTTGCTTGTGGGTGGGGAAAAGATTAATTGTTTCAGAGAATGTGATTGTCCTTAACTTGCATTATGAAGGCAAGATGCAATTGGCCTGGCTCAATTTCGTGCAGAAGGCACAGATGTGTCATTCAGGATCCTGTCCAGACTATACTTCATAAACTGCTGTCCTCAGATTAAACTGGATGTTTTTGTTTACTGCGGAGCCATTAAATCCAGTCAATATCATAAAGTGCTTGTGAGAAAATGTTGGGTGGTCAACTGTCCAGGTGTGGAGCAGTTTATTTAAGTCTAGAAATTGATAAGTTTACTGCCCATCTGTTTGCCAAAACTGCTGCATCACTGACTCATACTCTATATCTTTGGAGAGCTGAAAAAGGCCCCAGATTGTATACTTTTTTTGGCCTGGCTCAAAGAAAACACTTTGACTTTTCTGAATTACTAAATTGCTTGTCATTAGGATAGAAATTGTCCTTCTACAGACTCCTCACATTCTGGACATAAACTGTTTCAACGTATCCCTTCAGGACACCACTATAGGGCACTATAGTTTCTTCCATCATGCCATCAATCTGCTAAATACTTAACTCCTCCTATAGCATTGTCTCCTGCTTAAAGGTATTTACCCACGTAGTAGGCTGTATAGCTATTTTCCTTGTTATCTTCTCATTCTTATTATCTTTTCATCTTTCTTACCTCTCATCTTTCCTATTACCTTCTCCTATTGGTATGTTATGATTTCAATTGTTGTTGTATCATATGATTTATGATAGTACCTTATGATTTATGATCTATGATTTATCACTTTGTTGTTTGTATGCACACTGAAAGCTTATGCACTGGACACAAATTCCTTGTATGTCCAATCACACTTGTCTAATAAAGAATTCTATTCTATTCTGTTCTGTTCTGTTCTGCTTATTCCAATGATAAGGGACAGTGTCCTAATAATTCTAGATTTTCCTTAATTTGTTTGATTTTGGTTTGTGCTTTGCTTATTTTACGGGAGGAAATAAATAAATCTGCCTGCAGAGGTAGTAAACATAGGTAGGTAAATCTCCAGAAATTAAATAGGAATTGAAAAAATGTGTCTCTTGTGTACATGGGTGTAAATGTCTGAAAAGAATTAACTTTATATTTAATTTGTTGTAAAGCAGGAGAGTCCTTTTACCTTGCTGGTTATGTATTACAGGACAATTATGTTTTTGTCATGCTTCTTAAAATTAAAAACAAGTTAGCAACCAACCCACTGACAAAATTCCCTATCTGCTTTTTGTATTTGTTGCAAGACACTAATTCAGCTACCATTTAGATGCTACTAAAACATTACTTCGCTTTGAACTATATAGTATTAATGAGGAAAGGACAGCCCCCTGAGCACTTCTGTTGGGTTTTGAACAGGTTGTGTTACTGTTGTATTTTAATTTCAGATCTCACATTGCTACCGTGCATGTAGAAAGATATTTTTATTACACATTACTACGCATATAGTTAGCAGATTAGACCTGTTCCAGAATGATTTTAGAGCCAATAAGATATAGCGATGTAGCATAACTATGGTGGTTTTAAGAGCAGACTAGAAATATTTGCTGAAGAGGCAAGGTCTGTCAAAATAATCAGGAAGATCTATTCTCAGATACAGAATGCCTCCCACTGCCAAGTGAAGTAACAACAAAATGTCCTTCTTGAGGCATCACTGCAAGCAAACAAGAAAGATTTTATTCCAGTATAACCAGAGAAGTAAACTGTCTCCAATTATTTGGTTTTCCAAGTATATTCATATTTGCAACTCAAAAAAGCACTCTCAGTATCTGATCAAACAGGCCCACATTCCAAAATGCTTACATAAATATAAACTAAGAACAGACCCCACTCCTTACTAGCACTAATGATGTTACCTAGTTTAGATAATGAAACATCTTGCAAGAAAAACAACCAGAAAGGACCAAGGACTCCTCATTTCAACCCTGAGGTACAAATATTCTCCTTTATTGGTAAAATGCTTATGCCATAATAACAAAATTATCAACCATTGTAGAAGAAAGAATGAATGACCTCAAGAGAAAAAAAAGAAGATCCACTATTAGGACAATGGTTACATCAGAGGTCTCCAACCTTTTAGTTCTGTGGAGAAAAGTTTTTCCATGGACTGGAGAGTGCGTGGGTTTGTGTGCTGCCTGCAACCCATGGATGGGGCTTTGCTTGTTTGTGCAGACTAGTTGCTGGTATGCCGCGGCCCGGTACTGGGCCACGGCACAGGGGTTGGGGACTCCTGGGTTACATAAAGGAGGAGTGAGTTCAGGGCAGCAATATAAGTGAATCTTTCAGACAAGATCTTTCCTAGGAGAAAGATAAAGGGAAGGGGGAAACATATTCAGACTTGCAAGATTCTCGTACTAGAGATTACAGTAAAATTAGTACTGACCTACCTGAACTTGGATTCTTGGTCTGATCTACCTTGAAGGATTGACAACCAAACTTCCAATTCAATTCAAAGTTTGGACTAGAAGATCTCCAAGGTCCCTTCCAACTCTATTATTCTATTCTATTAGTATCTTGCCTTGCCTTGTCCTGTCCTGTCCTGTCCTGTCCTGTCCTGTCCTGTCCTGTCCTGTCCTGTCCTGTCCTGTCCTATCCTATCCTATCCTATCCTATCCTATTTTAGATCTTATGTTGTACGGCTATTCATTGGATCATTTTATTTGCTTTTTGTTCTAATTACTGTTAGTGTTTTAGAACACTATGATTTGTAATTTTCCAAGTGAATCTGGAATTTGTCTGAAAGAAGGGTAGTTTAGAAATATTTTAGAAAGTTAGAGAGGGAGGGAAAGCGTTGCTATTAATCCAAGGAAAGCCCCTCTTAAAAGCCAAAAAAGCCAACAAATTGTAGTTCTAATGTTAATTGAGTTTTGAAGATCTGTCCTGCACATTTCAAACTGTTTTGAACCAATTAGCGACCTCTAAAAATGGAAATTATTTAATATTTTAAAAGCTCTTTTGTTTTTCTTTTGGAAAGTTTGCTGCTGAATCATTGGGTTCTGTTTTGTTGATTGCACTATAGCCCTCCAATTTTTTTTTGTCTTCTTGAAACAGATGGTAACTATCTATTTTCTGAGACCCACAAAGCATCCACAGAACACAACAAAGATTGCCCAAGGATGATAATACTCCCACAGTCAGCTGCAGCTCTCAGTTCATGTGAATGGTTTGCTGGAAAGCATCTGGAATGGCAGAAGCAGCCATTCTTAATGTCCTTACTGTGGATGTGCAGATGGTTCATTCACTGTATACAGGATTTCCACCGCCAAATTTCATGCTGTTTTGTTTGCCTTGGACCAGCCACACTCAGTCACTTTAGAATTGCTTCTCTTCTAACATTCTTTTCCCTTTTTCTAGGGGGCAATCTTTAACAGCAGTATTATTTTAAAATAATCATTGCCTCCGGAAGCAAAATTTAAAGCAAAGATAGAGAGAAACTATCTAGGCTAAACCTCATGTGAGTTCACGAAGAATAGCCACGTTTAAAGTGAAGCATTTTTTTAATGGAGATTCTTCTTCCTTTAAAAAAAAAATTACCAACTCAAATTGGGGGAAAGGAAAGCACTTAGAGGAGATTGGACGAAAGGATTAAAGGAAGGAGACAAAGTGCTCAGCTGAGAATAGTGGGATCAGTGGTCAAAGTTTTAAGATGTTGTTATGATGCCAACTGTTTTTGAAACAATGCTATTCATAGACAGTGAGGTTAATTCTTGTAGAACAATAAAGTAACTGTTCAAAACTCATTAATGTGCATTGTTAAATATTCTTTCTTTTTGATGTCATTGCTGGACTGATAGGGAATACCTTGCTGCAAGATTGAGTGGCACATTTCTGTCCTTACTCTCACAGGCTACAAGTGGATCCATTATATCAGGTCTGACTGATGGCTCTTATTCAATAAACAAGATCTTTATACCTGCATCCATGCCTCAGTAACCTTGATCACAAACTCAGATGTTTGTATACCTTTCCTCACTCTGGTACCTCCAGAATGTTGCATTACAAGTCTTATCATCCTGAGTCAGTATAAGTCAGTGATGGCGAACCTTTTAGAGACCGAGTGCCCAAACTGCAACCCAAAACCCACTTATGCATCATTGGATGCCGAGTGGGTGTGGCCCATTAAGTGGGTTTGGCCCATTGGGTGGGCGTGGCTGCAGTGGTAACAGCAGACTGGGTGGGACTAAAAAGTTCAATCAATCAATTCCAACTTTGCAAGATCTTTTTTTTTGCCGCGAGAAGTTGAAATTGACTGATTTTATTGAACCTTTTTTTTGTACATGGCGGCGGAGGCCTAAAGCGTAAAGGTTTTATAAAACCCAGCTGAAGGCCTAGGACTAGGGCGACGGTGCACGTGCCCACAGAAAGGGCTCTGAGTGCCGCCTCTGGCACACGTGCCATAGGTCCGCCACCACTGGTACAAGTAAAGCTAATACAAATTGGGAATAATTAATATGTAGTTTAATATTCTGGAAGCCATAAGGGTGAGGAAGGCAGATGCAATGTACAAATCTCCTTTAACAGAGGATATGTGAATTATGTTTGGGGAATGTGTATCGCTCTAGCTGGTGTAGAACTTCAGTTTGCATACACACAACCCCATTAGCCTGAAGAAGCATGGCCAATGGTGAGAGTTGATGTTAAGATTCTGATAACAGTACAGAACATTCCCTACTACTGTTATAAATAATACACTGGTTATTTAATCAACAAATGAATATATTTATATATACATTGCTATATATATAGAAGCACGAAGCCAAAAGCACCAGCCTGAAGATGACGAATGGTACAACAAAGGAAAAGAAGAGCAAAGTTTGCAAATCAAGCAAACCATCCCACCAACAATGTACGTCAGCAGATGGGGTCCCAACCACCCTCACTCAAGACCTGGGAGAACAGTAGGCCTTTATGGCCCTCTGGAGTACCAACAGGGTACTGTAATAGCTGTAGTAACCCGAATCTGTAATAGCTTTGTTCCCTATGCCAGGCATCTGGTAAACTCACAAGGTTTGTGTTTCTCGCTATGAACATGTATACATAACCCAAACTACATTGTTGTTTCTCTGTATCATATAATATATGTGGGTATTTGCATAATTTTGTATGTATGTATGTATGTATGTATTTATTTATTTATTTATTTATTTATGTTATATTTATGTAGTGTATATTGGAGGTGGTGATCCTTTGAGAGCTGTATGCAACAAAATTTCATTTTAATATATGCCAATTAGTATACATTCAAAGTGACAATGAAGTTATTATTCTATTCTGTTCTGTTCTGCTCTGCTCTGCTCTGCTCTGCTCTATTCTATTCTATTCTATTCTATTCTATTCTATTCTATTCTATTCTATTCTATTCTATTCTATTCTATTCTATTCTATTCTATTCTATTCTATTCTAGGGTGGGAGCCATTTGGATCTCATGGAGAACCTCATTCCAGAGGGCAAGTACACTTACAGGCAATAGGATAGATGTCATCAGCAGCTCTAAGAGGAATTCAGCCCCACAAGCCTGGACAGGCATCGCTGTATAAGATTTCAGAGACTGTTTCTAAAGTAGTTTTTAACTGATGAAGGAGAAAAGGTTAAATGCATGACTGGAAGATAATTATATTAACATTCACTTTTAATTCAATATGATGAAAAGAAATCACATTCAGATTTTGTTCTTCTCCCATCTTCCACTGTTTGTTGTCCAGCTCTCACTTGACTGTTCCTAGACCAAATGTGGTTCTAGATTAGAATGGGCCTCTGATGTAGACGATAAAAGGGCAAATTTTGCATCATGTATATCAAAGACATGAGCTAGTCCCATCAATTGGAAGGCTACAGGAAGGAATATGTGGAGCAGTAGTAGAATTTCAGAAGAGAAGAGGTGAACTTATCAGGTATACGTGATTTCAAAGTCAAACATTCCAAAGTATGCAAAATTTTCTAAAAAAAAACCCCACACCCTACTTTTAGCAAGATTTTATATTTTGCTCCTCATGTAATCAAGATGTAGTGATAGATCAGTTTGTGCTGAATACTGAACTGTCTAAAGGGAAAAAAAATACACACCTTCCGTTTGATTATAAATTGTGATATGCGTCAATTTTATCACCTTTTAAATTCATTGCCACTGTAACACCTGAAGCCCATCTGACTTCCTAGCACTTAGAATAAGCATTTTAGATGGGCTTTAGATAGAAAACTGCAAAGGAATTGTATTTACAGCCTTTGCTAAGATAGAAGTTGAAAAGTGGTATTCCTATTTACTAGCACAAAAGGGCCCTAAAGCCTTTAATTGTGGGTGTATAAGATTTCTTCTCTGGTATGAATACAACAATAATGGTTTTTAATAGTGATTGACAATTGGGAGCCCAGGTCTGATTCTGGCTACTAAGCCCTTCCACATCAGAAATCTAGGAAAGTGCCAGATCACAAGGCCTTCTTTTTTCCTCTCTATATCAGGCTTTTAACCGATTTCACTATTTACCTCTGATGTGGATAGAAACAGAGAGGTTTTTTCCATATTGGACAAAACTGGTGCAGAATTTGGGGGTTCTTCTGGACTCACAGCTGTGACTAGGAGGGCTTTGCACAGATCCATCTCATGTGCCAGTTGTGGCTGTTCCTGAACCAGGAGGACTTGCTCACAATCACTCATGCCCTAGTCATTTTGGATTACTGCAATGCTTTCTCCAAGATCATCTGGAAACTACAACTGGTGTGGAATGCAGCAGCATGCACAGTTCTGAGTGCTCCATATTCTACCCATATGAAAGAAATTTTCAGTTTTTTTCCAGGTGCAATTCAAGGTGCTGATTAAAACCCTAAATGGTATGAGACCAGGCTACTTGCAGGACAATCTTTTCTTCAGGTATCTGTCCATTCCACCAGGTCAGATAGGATAGGTGCACTCCAGATGTTGTCATCTAGCAGAACCTAGGTAGCATGCCTCCTCTGGAGCTGGCCTTTCCAGTGGAATACCTTTCCCCAGAAATCTAGCAGGTTCTCACCTTTCTTGCTTCTGAAAGGCTTGAAGAACTGGGACAGGAGCTGTATAGAATATTACTGCCTTGGGCTTGCTATGAGTTTTTATAGAGTTTTATAGATTTTTAATTTATTGTTTGAGGGTTTCTGTTATGCCTACTTTGTGTCCCACCGAGGATTGTTCTTACAATAAAAGTGGGTACATAAGAAAGGAAGGAAGAAGGAAGGAAGGAAGGAAGGAAGGAAGGAAGGGAGAGAGGGAGGGAGAGAGGGAGGGAGGGAAGGAGGAATTTCAAATGATCATGACAGGAAAAGAAAAAAACTTAAAAAAAACTGAATGAAAAATTAAAGTTATTAAAGTGCAAAGTGCTTCTGTCAGGAAAAAGAAATCAACAGCACAAGTATGGAACGGATGATGCTTGTTCTGTAATAGCACATGTGTAAAAGATTTTGGAATTGTGGCTGATCAGCTGTGACATAGCTGTTACAAAGTCAAATGCAATTTTAAGCTGCATCAATAGGAAATAATAGATCTAATACACTGAGCATTACATCCAGTTCTAGGCACCACATTTTAAGAGAAATTTAGAGAAACTGGAGGAAGTGGAACAAAAGGCAATGGGGATGATCAGGGAAATGGAAGGCAAACCACAGGAGGAGATTATGTCAGTGGTGTCCATAACAAGACGGAGAATATTGAAAAGACATGTGCTTCATGATATCATTATGCAAATGAGGCAGATTTGTGCAGATTTATGTTCTATGTTCTATGACTTTTGCTTCATGACACATGTGACACGTGTCATCATTTGCTCTTCTGTCTCTCCCAGACCTCCATCAGCGTGTTGTGTTGACCCTTGTGATAAGATGACTGAGCTTGACAGAAACCTGATGGCATTTTTCAAGTATCCGAAGATGTGTCACATAAGAAACAGTCAAGATTTGTCCTCTGTTTTCCCAGTATAGCCTTACATGGCTAGAAGAGGGATTACAATTTAATATTACGAAAAGCTTCCTAATGATAAGGGTAGTTTGATAATGGAGCCACTTACTAAAGGACAAGAAACTCCCTTTTGCTGAATGTATAAAAGCAGAAGTTACACATCAATTTATCAATCGTTAATTTGAATTCTTGCACTGAGCTGGGATTAGAGTGATATTTTATGTTTATGTTAAGATTTATGTCTCATGTTTAGATCTGATAATAATGTTGAGTATGCATATGTGAATGCATACTCTAAAGCCAGCAATCAGTTTCCATGGCTATATCTAGGCTTGACTATGGTTCTCCCCAGTGTTAAGTCCAGTGCCTATCTGTCAAACCACACCAGCTGGCTATAATATACACGAAGAACTAGGAGTATCGAAACTAATATACAATTCTTTCAGGTTCCCCTGGATTTTCCTTATGAGCTGTTCTATCTCTTAAGTTCTGAATCCAGAAGCCACTGGAATCTAGTGTAAATCTCTTGTTAATCAGATTTGCTTTCCTCAATTCTATAAGATTAGTTCCCCAAATATATCTAACTGTATGTAATGGTGTGGATTGTTCTTGACCAGCTTGCCATATTAAAATGTGCTTAATAATTGAGAGGTGGTGATAGTGACACAACTCTGCCATGATTACTCTGTAGATGTAGAAAAAGGAATTGATTGTGCCAGAAATGTTTGAAGGTTAATGGCATCATGCTAGGGATAGCTCTTTCAGAAATAAGCCAATATAAGTGGAATGGAGTTTCTTTCACTATCCCAAATGACCATTAAATATGGAATGTTTTCCCAGGATGCAGATTCTGTTGAGTTTATGCCATCCTTTGCAATTTGCTCAGCTTTGCTGCCACTGCCTGATAAAGTGGGTCACCTACTCATTAACTTTCATCATTAAATGAAGGTAAAAATAAATCAGTTAATAATTTGAAAAATGTGTTGATAGTTTTCATTTTTAAAATATTTAGTCAACATGACTTCAATTTAGTTTTATGAATGGAGGCCCTCAATTTCTTTTGAACAATAGAATAAGTTTGGTTTGAAAGGAAAGGTCATTTCCTGCAAAAATGAAATATTAAACCCACCAAGCGTCACTGCCACAAATGATGATCTAATTCTCATCAAAATGGTAGATCAATATATAGTTTGTGCTATGGAAAATAGCTTGTATGATTCCTGCTGTTCCATGAGAGAAATTTTCTTCAACAGAGAAAACTACTATGGTTAGGGGGGAAAAGCTAAATTTGAAAATGTCATTAGCTTCTACTTTTTTTTTAAGGAAAAGACCAGATTTGAAATGTGTTATTAGCATCTGGTTTTCTGATAGGCTGTTCCCTGAATTCTAAAGTGGTGTAGGCTGGGCACCTTTGACACATCATTGAGATCTAGGCCCATAATATGCATAGAAGCATGACTCTGTACTGTTGGCATGATTGATAAAGGTTCTGGCAACCTACGAAACTAGGCTTTGAAATCAGGGTCTAGCTAGCAGTTAGTAGCTAGCTGACCTTCATTGAATTGGAAAAGCTAAAGTAATTGGGTCTGGTTAATACTCAGATGGAGGAACCACCTGGAATAGCAGGGCTGGCAAGTCCAAGAAGAAGACCGTGACCAACCACTTCCATATTTTTGGAAAGGAAACTACATGAATGTCACTAGAAGTTAACTTTCATTTTTGGATCTATAATTTTTACTGGAGTAATAATTTTTTTCTGGATATACAAATGAATGCAAATGAAGTAGATTCCTAGGCAACATGAATGAATGAATGAATCAAGCAACAAGTTATGGGCTTTTATGACAGGGAGCAAGTATGTAGTTCAGTATGAAGATGCTGTGACTTACATTTTCATATCAGATACCAGGATGCAAGTCTGTAAGGAGGGGGGATATGCATGATGATACTATTGTAGCCATGTCATTATTTTAGCATCATTGTGCCTTGTTCGGTGAAGGCCACTGAAACAAGGTGATCCAAGAAAAAGGAATGATGGTTTTCAAGCAATATCAACCTTAGCAGCTTCTGTAGATTATGCTACGGTAGCATATGAGTGGATGCTGGGACTGATTGCTCCTACTCCAATTACCTCATTGGGAAGTCCAATCCAAATTGTACATCTTGAAAGCTGGAAAAGGAACATTTTTTTTCAAAAGTGTCACATATTGACATCAGTTTCTCTGTCCTTTGACAACAAGGTTGCTTTGGTTCAATGAAAGACTGTTGTTAAGAGGACTAGGAAGGATTTTTCCTCTTTCACCCAAATTGACTTCCAGGAAAGTGAATTTTCATTTCTTGCATCACAGAACTCTTGCGAATACATGAGTCTTGGCTTTGCTTCTGAACCAGGATGGTGATGATTTGGTATAATTATCAGCAAAGCACTTTTGTATTTCCATTTCAGATATCCATTTAGAAAGTGTAAAGCTCGTAACAAACAATTCTCTCTGTGCATGTTGTGTAGCTCTTGGAGGCAGCTATGTACAACTATGCCCCCAAACTTACTTAGCACTGCATGCGAGTACACAAAATATTAGCACATATTTTTGAGCCAAAGAGATGTTGAGACTTTGAATAAACAGATTGCCTCATACACCAACTGTGCTTATCAATAAAGTGGTCCACTCCATAGTTCATCAAGGGAAATTATCTTGAGACTGCTCTGAGGCTGATGATGATGATGAAAGTGAAAAAATATTGAGAACTACAGTATGAAACACAGAAAAAGAACAAACATGAACCAGCTGCTAAAAAAACCCAAAAAAACTAGCTTTGGATCAAAACTACAATAAAACATTAGATATTATATTTAGATTATATGTTGGCTCCCAAGTTTGAGTAAGTTGTTTATTATATAATTTTCAGAGTGCTTTGTTGGTGCATATGAATGATGTATTTTAGTGTTCCAGTGTTTTGTGATTACAAATATGGCTGTTGATAATGGGAACTGAGTGTATTTCTTATGTTTAGATCATGGATGTCCAACCTTTGCTCATCTGGGCTGCAGGGAGTAACGAAGAATTGTCTTGGGACATGTATAAAATATATAATAGTATATGTTTATTTGTGTATCAAACTCCTTTTTTGGGATTGTGTGGCCCCCTTGTGGAGCCGCATTATTAGTGGTCCAGAGCCCCGTGTGGTCCATGGGCCACAGGTTGAATGCACCTGGTTTAGATATTACATGCAAAAATTCCAAATGTTACATTGCAAAACCTAGACGAACATGGAGTTCCCCTGGATTTTCACTGCCCAGGTATGGTGTGCTTAAGTTGTATCAATGTATATGTCTCAAAAACTATGAACACCAAATTAAGACCAAGAGGACTTGTGATAGGACATTTGATGAATTTCTTGTTCATTCAAAAACATTTAACGGAGAGACTTCCGGTTCCGGTCGCGTTGTGCGGAGCCGTTTTTAAGGAGCTCCAAGACAGGGCTCGGTTTTACGGCTGTTTCCCAGCCACCAGGAGCGTCGGCGGCCGGGAGGGACTGACAGATTGTAGCAGAATCTCTGGCGTATCAGAGGAGGCAAAGAACGCCGCAGGAAAGCCAGAGGGGAAGCAAGCCGGAGACGGAGAGGCCGGCTGTGGCCGGCCCGAAGACACGAGGAGCTGGCGTGAGTAATGGAGGCGAGAGGAGAAGATACACGGAAGCAGTAAGGAAGGAGAAGGCAGTGGAAGACCCAAGAGAGAAGTACTCTGGACGGCAGAGGGACTTGGTGAGTGAAGCCCCTCGTGTTGCGCCCCAGATTTAACGGAACCAGAGCCCCAGGGGTAGCGCAGCGGCCAGAACTTTCTAGGGAGGAAGGAGGGTGAAGGAGAGAAAGGAGAGTGTCGGAGGGGAGACAGAAGACTGGAAATCGACCTGGGAAACTGTAAAGGGAAGGCTGAATGGATTTGGAATCAAAAGCTGACAGAACACATTAGAACTTGGTCTGGGAAAGAAAGAATAGAAGGGCAAGAAGGATCCTGAAAAGTGCGAAGAGAAGGGAAAGGCTGACAGACTATAGCTTGGAGGGAGCCAAGGCAAAGCTACCAGGAAGAAGAACGTGTGGAATTGAGTCACAGAAGGAAGGTAGGGGCAATATAATCTGAAAGAGGTTCCCGACATTGGTGAGAATCAATTTGAACTGGCTCTCTGATCTTGGATGACTCCTATCTTGGAACTGCCTGAATATTGATTCTTATCCCTGATCTGTTTGAATCCTGAGCCCTATCCTTGAAAGGTCAGAATATTGGATCATCATCAGAACACTGTCTTGTGATTAACTTGGTTTATTTTAAAAATTAAAAGAAAAACCTGGCCAACAGCAGGCTGAACTCAGGATGGCCACCAAGCAGACCAAATTAATACCCCCAAAGGTAGCAGCACCCTCCCCAGCCCAGCTTCTTAAAATACCAGGGGATAATTTACCTGCCCCCCCATCCTCCCACATACCTACAGGACCCCAGACCCCCCCCCGTCAACCCAGGCCTCTCCAGTAATGCACATGATGAAAGAACTAAAAGAGATGATAGAGGCATTGGGGAAAAGGGTGGAGAAAATGGATAAAAAGTTGGAGGAAGTGGGCACGAGGATGGAGAGACGGTGCAAAGAACTAGAACAGAAGCTGGAGGAACAAGGCAGAGATTTAGAGAGGAAGTGGGAAGAACAAAGCAGAGCGGTGACTGAAGACCTGGATCAAATCAAGGAAACAATGCAAACACACAACAAGAGTATGAGAGAAGAAATTGGGAAAATTTTTAAGGAGATCTGGGAGAGGGTTGAAAAAAGGATGGAAGAGGTGGAGAGTCAAATGGAGGGACAAATGGCTGAGATGAAAAGTGTGGCTCAGGACCAATCCACTATGATGCAATATTGGCAGATGATGACAGCAATCAGGTTCAGGGGACTGGGAGAGACAACAAACGAAAACCAAAAGGACCTGAAAAGAATTTTTGTAAAAGCCCTGGAAAAATTTCTGGGAGAGAAAGCCGAAAATATTTCGTGGCAAGTCGACAGAATCCATAGAGTTAACTCATGGATTGCATCAAACAGAAACCTACCAAGGGACGTGGTTATCCATTTTGCAACAAAGGGGTTCCAAGATCTCATCTCTACAACATCCTATAACAAGAAATTATATGTAGAGGGGCAAGAGGTGGCGATATTGAAGGAGATCCCCCCGAAGATGTTAAGAGACAGAAAAGATTACAAGTTCCTGGTCACTGAACTGAAAGCATGCACTCTACAATATCGATGGGAAGCCCCAACTGGAATATCACTACTCTATAAAAGCAAAAGATACCATCTGAACTCAATCCAGAAAGCCAAAGAATTTCTTGAAAAGGAACTGAAGGCGGAGGGACCCCAACCCACAATGAGGGATAACGTAGACTGGCCACATGAAAGAGGAAGGGACCTAGAACAATGATCAAACTCCTCAGAAGCACAGACTGCCGCAGCAGCAGGAGAAGTGAAAGGACCTTCTCGGGATGCGACTGCACAGAGAATAGATGGCAATAAAATCATGGAAGCAGGACAGATTACAGAGTTAAGGCAATTAAGGTCTACTACCAAACGCACAGAACAGCAAGAAAAGATCCCACAAAACAATATGAGCACCAACCCAGATACCATGGGAGCGAGACCAAAGAAGAAAGCAGGGGAAAAAGCAGAAGCAGTCTGGCAGGAGTATCCTGAAGCCGATCATGGCAAGTAAATATTTGACTTGGAACATTAACGGGTTAAACTCCCCACAGAAAAGGAAAAAAAATATTTCATTACCTGAATCAAGGTAAAAATGATATAATTTGCTTACAAGAAACACACATCAGATCGGCGGAGCAGAAATATTTAACCAACAACAAACTAGGCACACAATTTGTTGCAGTGGCAGCAGGAAAGAAGAATGGAATTGTCATCTATGTGAAGAAACATATAAGAGCTAAGCTAATAGAGTCAGACTCCCAAGGTAGATACCTAGCAATCGAAATAGTACAGGAAGATAAGAAAATTCTTGTGATGGGCATATATGCACCAAATCAACAACAAGGAAAATTCTACAAATTGGTACACAAGAAGTTAACACAACTCAACTACAGATCATGTATTATAATGGGAGACTGGAACGGTGTAATAGAGGTCGACCTGGATAAAAAGAAGACAGCACCTAACCCGCAAAAACACTCCAAGTTGCCTAAATCCTTCTTTGACATAAAGGAGGACCTCGAACTGATAGACATTTGGAGGGAAAGACACGGCAAGGAGCAAGAATTCACATTTTTCTCAGACAGACACCAATCATTCTCCAGAATTGACTTTACATTAACAACTAGTGACTTGCTGGTTAGCCTAAAAACGGTGAAAATCCTACCCAAAGTACTATCAGACCATAACCTGGTATGGATGGAATTAAGACATGGACAGAAACCTAGGAGATCCTGGAGAATTAATGAAAACCTGTTTAAATATGAAGAAAAGGTGGTTGAATGCAAAAATGCTATGAAGGAATTCTTTAGCATAAATATGAAAAAAGAGACACCTATAGAAATGATATGGGACGCCAGCAAGGCTTACATGCGTGGGATTCTCATGGACATGAACAAAAGACACCGTTGTAAACAAGAACAAAAAAGAAAGGAGTTAGAAGATGAGATAAATAAGAAAGAACAACTATTAATAAAAAGACCGGAGGACAAAGTCACCAAAGAAGGAATCAAGATTTTAAGGAAACAATTTGACTTGTTGGCAGACCAAGTGGCAAGGAATATACAATACGCAAAACATAGGACATTCTGTAACTCCAACAAACCTGGTCGGTGGCTGGCTTATATTTTAAGGAAGAAGCAGAAATCCCGCATAATTGAAAAGATAGAGTACAAAGGCAAGGAAGAGTTTCAACAGGAAGTAATCAAGAAAGCTTTTACAGAGTTCTACTCAAAGTTATACGCCGAAGAGAAGACACAAGACAAGGAGATAGATAAGTTTCTGCAAAATGAAAAGTTATTGATAATCACTGATAAACAAAGAGATGCCCTGAATGCATTGATCACAAAAGAGGAAATACACTCAGTGATTAAACAATTGAAAAAGGGAAAATCGCCTGGGATGGATGGGATAACAGCGACCTACTACAAGCATCTCCTAGAGGAAATGATAGAACCCCTTAGAAAGTTATTTGTCAACATACAAGAAGGTGGTCAAGTTCCACCGTCATGGAAAACAGCTTATATCTCTCTAATCCCTAAAGAGGGAAAAGATAACGCACAACCTGAAAATTACAGACCCATCTCACTACTGAACACAGATTACAAAATCTTTGCAAAAATCTTGGCCAACAGATTAATGACTGTGTTACAAAAAACAATTCACCCGGATCAAACTGGATTTATACAAGGACGTCAGATGAAAACTAATGTAAGACAACTGCTGAACATAATAGAGTATTTGGAAAGGCACAACCAGGTGCCCGCTACTCTCATGTTTGTGGATGCAGAAAAAGCCTTCGATAGACTGAATTGGCAGTTTCTGACAAAACTGATCGGGGGGATGAAAATGGGAAAACAGTTTTTAACTCCATACTGGCAATTTACCAGAAACAAACAGGCCAGATCATTGTGAATGGGGACTTAACAGACTCATTTAACATAGAGAAAGGTACCAGACAGGGATGCCCGCTATCCCCCTTGCTATTTGTTTTAACGCTGGAGATTCTACTGAACAAGATAAGAGCGGCAGATGACCTAAAAGGCATACGGATTAGACAACAAGATTACAGACTATGTGCCTTCGCGGACGACCTGCTGGTGACAATGGCGCAACCAGCACAATCAGCTAGGAGATTGATGGAGATAATGAAAGACTATGGTAGGGTATCAGGCTTCAAAGTAAATATATCTAAGACGAAGATGCTAGTTAAAAATCTAGATAACAAATCAAAACAGGACTTAGAAAGAATAACGGGCTGTGAAATAGTTAAGAAAGTTAAATACTTAGGAGTGGAGATAGAAGCTACAAATGCGAAATTATACAAAAATAATTATGAGGTGCTGTGGAACAAGATACAAACAGATCTGGTCAGGTGGAAAACATTACAATTGTCCCTGCTGGGCAGGATAGCGGCAGTAAAAATGAACGTATTGCCAAAATTTCTATTTCTCTTTCAAATGCTACCCATACTCAAAAAGGATGTGGACTTGGACGAATGGCAGAAGGGCATCAACAGATTTATTTGGGATGGCAAGAAACCGAGGGTTAAATTAAAAATCATCCAGGATACAAGGAAGAGAGGTGGTTTAAAAATGCCCAATCTGAAGTTATATTACTACGCCGCGGCGCTGGTGGCGCTGAGCGACTGGATCAACATGACGAACGACAGAATATTGAATGTTGAAGGATATGGTTTACTATATGGCTGGCACGCTTACCTTGTATATGACAAAAAGGTTGACAAGAATTTCAGGGAGAACCCACTACGAACCCCGTTGTTGTGGGTCTGGAAGAAATATAAGTACCTACTACACGAAAAGATTCCCATCTGGACAATCGCCGGACATGCAATAGGGGACATAAATATATCACAAGGACAGGATGTGGTGCCCTATAGTAAACTTGTATTGGAAGAAAAAAATGTGTTTTTGTTAAAGCCACCAAATACGCTAGCAGATGAAGGAATAGGGGGCCCCTGGCTTTCATATTTGCAACTGCAGTCTAGATGGCAAAAAGACCTGAAGAAGGGCTTATCCCTTCCAGATGAGAATTTAATTGTACAGGTTAGAGAGCAGGGGCTCATGCATATCAAACGTGTGTACAGCGTACTGATAGAAATTGACTCTGAAACTGTACTAGTCAAGGACTGTATGGTAAAGTGGGAGCAAGATTTTGGGCTACCTATCATGATGGAAATGTGGGAGGGAATCTGGGTGAGAAATGTAAAATTTACACAAGCGCAACATTTAAGGGAGAACTTTTATAAAATGTTTTATAGGTGGCACCTAGACCCGAAAAAATTATCGTATATATATCCAGACATTCAACCAAAATTTTGGAGGTGTGATAGTATGGAGGCTACATATTTTCATGTATGGTGGGCATGTAGAAAAATTAAAGCTTTCTGGAGAAAAATATGGTGGACACTCCAAACCATTTTGAAAAAGCGTATTGAATTTCTACCTCAGTTGTTTTTGTTAGGGATCATAAAAGACTGCACTACCTCAGAGACAAACTTAATCCTGAACTTGATCACAGCAGCGAGACTGCTGGTGGGACAATACTGGAAGAAGCCAGAAATACCACCTATAGAAGAATGGACTTTGAAAGTAATAAATTTGGCAGAAATGGCTAAAATATTGGCATATCTGAAGGATCGTTCAAATGAACAATATATGATAGACTGGAAACAGTGGATAGACTACATACAAGAGAAACACCAATCAAAGAAAATGTATCTGGCTTATAGTTAAAGCTTGACATAAGGAGTGAGGACTGTTTACAAAATTAAATCGATTGTATTAAGCTGGATAGCAGTTAGCTAGAACTTTCCCATGGTTTACATATACAAAGACTATAACTTACTATGGTAGCACATGATTTAAGTTGATTGATTATTAGTATGCTATTATGATTTATGTTGATTGCTTTAATATCCCATGACTAACCCTGATGTTGTATCTATGACTTATGAGGATTGCATTGTATGATTATGGTTATGATTGCTCGAATGTACACTGAGAGCTCATGCAAATTCCTTTTGTATGTCCAGTCATAATTGGCCAATAAAGAATTCTTTTTTCTTAAAAAAAAACATTTAACTGAAAGGATGAAGGGATTCCTGTTTAAAATGTTAAGATATACCATCTTGTTTAGAACCTTGCCAGCACTTTCTTGAAATATTAGGATACATGCAGATAGAGAGCAATTTTAATGTAGTGCCATCTGTGGATTAACTTCATAGTCAGCTCATGATATCATCCTAAATGTATTTAAAACTAATTCCATGCACAAAGAGTGCCAAACAGCCTCCCCGCATTTTAAAAGTCTTTCAAGAGAACTCTCATGCTTAATATAAGCATTTTAACTCAGCTCTGAGACTGATCTAAACTTCGACTGACCTCTAACATTATTCTTAGATTCTTTCTTAATACTATATGTGCTGTATTCACCTGTCTAGTTTTTTTTATGTGGCCAGAGTTCCATGATCTATTCCTTGAATAATCTAAAGAGATGTGTTTCTTTTGTACACAGGGAAAAAAAATTCTCTGTTAGTTCCAACTGAATCTATAATCCAGTTCCATAAATGATGACACTAACCCGTACACTTCTTCCTTGTAAGTTTAGAATTCTGCAGGAAGTCAGCTCTTATGGACCAGTTCCTAATTTTTGTACTTATCAAATAAGGAATGAAGCACATTCAAGAAATGGCTGTCTGGGTGCCAACCCTGCCACTTCTTGGACTTGTTCATATAGCCACATTTATTTCTCAGTGATAATTTAGCAGCATGTTAAGCATATTTTGAATGTCCCATTTAAAGAGGATTATGCTAAAACTGGCATTAGATACAAAAGTTCTATCGCTAAGTCTTTGAAAGCTAAATGGCAGATAAAGGTCCCTCACTGCTTTATGATGCATTCATTTACAGATAAGCAGTCTATGTACACTATATTCAGTTCTCAGCAGTCATTTCCATCATATCATGGATGAATGATATGGAAGTACTTATGTGTTTTCAATATTTAAATTGCAATGCTAACAAAATAAATTAAGTTCTGGTGATCTCAATTTGATTATCACTGATTAAGTCATTATTCGCGTAATATAAAAGGAGCAGCATCTTATTAAGGTCTTTCTTGGTGCAGTTTCTACTGATTCTGCTAGTGAGCATTGGACATAATTTGTAGTGCTGTATAAATCTGGTAAATCTGACTGGAAAACAATTAACTTTCTGAATTTGATTGAATATAAATCAAATAATTCCATTGAATCATGTTCCTTGAATAATCAAACTGATTTGGAATAGCAATTTGGGAAAAAATGGATTTTTGAAAAGAAAATCAATTAAATCAATTTCCCTGAATTGATTCAAGTAGTTGGATATAAGGCCAAAAGGACAATTCAAATGGAATCACTGACTTGAAACTGAATGGAGTAATCTGCACATTCCTGATGCTTAGTATGGGCTTGCTTTTCAAGTCTTGAAAGGAACAAGGATATTCAGTAGTGAATGAAAATACCACACAATATCTGAAATATTGATTTTCTTTTTGATTTAAAAAGAAAAACGAAAAATAACAAATCCCACCCTGAATCTGGTATAGTCAGCAACATAATGAAGATTTGGAGATTTATTGTTGTCTTATCTAAACCACAGTCAACATTTTAGATTCCTTGTTGAGCTTTTCCACACGTATGAAACTTTTCCATCCTTTCCATGTCTTTCTCTTACCTCCTACAATTTTAAGAAAAGAGACTAGGATGAACTGGGGTGGGATGTTTGTGTTTGTGTGTTTGTGTGTGTGTGTGTGTGTGTGTGTATCTTTCTCTCTCTATGAAGCTTTTCACATGTTGTCATTGGTATCCCTCTTTGTTTTTCCCTCCCAATTTTACAAGAGTTTACTAGCAAAAAAAAAAAGGCAGATACTTGTTTTGGCAGTAGATAAATCTCAGCAAGCCCTAATGCACAGGCTGATGAGGAGCATGGAAGTAGTATACAAATGCATCAGGAATCTGTTTGGGTATTAGACCTGCTTGATGTTGTGCCCATATGTCTGCTTATTTCCATACCAAAGACATTTACTGTATACGTTGGCCACCAGGGAGAAGGGCTGTCTACTATTCAGCAGTATTACTGGAAGAGCAGTATTGTATTTGTATTTGGTGGAGTCTTCCATTTCCAGTACATGCACAGATCTTCGTTCTGTAGCCCGTATCCCTGAAAGAGTTCCTCAGACTATCTTTCACCACCTGGCCAATTACTGAATCCTTCTCTGCAATACATAACTTGCTACAGTCAAAGCGGAAGGGGCTGCGGCTCTCAGCAAAGTGAGTGATCATTAACGGCACCCAAGGCTGGATAAAGCTTACAAATGAACATCTCTAAGTGGGGCTGCAAATGCAGCAGCTTTTTGTAATTCAAATGAAGCTAATAGCATGGGAACAAATTGTGGTTCATATTAGATTAACTTCTTTGGAAAGATATAAATTGAGGAGAGTTAAGATTGCCTGGAGCTGGGTTGACCAATGAAGGGAATGCTTTGAAATACAGGATATTCCAGGAGGTGGGACTAAGGGGATAGAAAAGCAGGCAGAACAAATTCTTCATTATTCAGGGCGGTCACCCAGCTTTGGTTTCCCGCAATTTCCCTAAATTAAGAAAAGGCCAAACATCATCAATTATAACCATATCATCATTTCCCAAACTATCTCAGAGAGAAAATGACTTTGGCCTGGCCTGGCTCTGCATTTGTTTTTCACAAAGAGGTAAGCAGATTGATGTATTCCCCTCTTTCGTAGGCAACCAGTAATAGGATCCCTGTGGATTCTACCTTTCCAAATAAGAAAGCCTAATTAGGGTCTCTTAGTAGTGACAAAAGAAACAGATCCAGAACAGGTTTCCAATTTATGAAGGGGCTACAGGATTGACAAAGAATCTGCAAAAATCCCAGTAGGTGGATGAGAGAAGCAGCACATACTTTACATTCAGAAGGATTTAATAAAATCTGGGGATTCAGCAGATAGACCTGAGAAAGAATTCTGGCTGAAACCTGATTAGAGAGATCCATAAGTGATCAGTGAGCATATGATTAAATGGAATAATGTAACTTTTTATATTCCAACAAAAGATACTGGGAATGTGGCTTTTAGGCCCCCCCAAATCAAAACAAATTTCTATTTATTGGGGCAGCTGCAATATCTGATTAAAGAAAATCATCTTGATTCTCTCATTATGGCCCTTCTACTGGTAGGGAGGGAAAGAGGTATTTCTTCAGATAGTTATGCAGTATTTAAACAGGGATGTCTATCAAGATGTTTCTGCATCTTATTAGGAAAGGGTTGGGGTCTTCATAAAATAAAATTCCCACTCTCCCCCCCCCCCCCAGAGTTGAATGTGGCATTTGAAGGACTCCTAACCTACATAATTTATCCCAGTAACAAGCCTGTGAAAAAGGTTTGGCTAAGAAAAACTGATTGGCTCAAAGTCATCCAATCAGCTTCTGTGGTTAGCATAGATCCTGTTCCTAATCCAGCTCACTACTATACTACATTATATTTTCAGCTTTATTTCCATTGTGTTTTCAATGGATTTAATAGAAGTAATGAAAATTGCATTATTTTTATAACATTTTGTTGCCTTTCTGGCCATTGTTGGTGAAAAGGCAGAGCATAGAGTAGTACATTCAATATATTAAAACACAATCCAACCTTCAGTTTTGCATTATGATAATTTTAAGAGTGGTGTTTTCTTTAAATCAGTTGCCAAAGCTGGATATCTTTCAAAGCTTCATAAAGTCTAGGAATCCTCTCTCACTTTCTCTGGAGTACTTCATCCATCCAGTCCAGTGACCACTTGAATCAGCCCTGAGAAAGTTAGCAAGGTATGATTTTCTTTTGTTGGTTTTGCCTGCTGCTAGCAGCATCTATAAATTGACTCTAAAGGAAGATTCATTAGCTCAAGCAGAAACCCCGGTGGCAGGTTTTGCTTGTTCTGAATGCAGGATCTGATTCAAAAGCTGAAAGACTACATTACATGCTAGTGGTTACTAACCTGATTAAGAGCTGGTTTATCTTTAGCCCTAAAAAGAGCTATCTGCTAATACTGAATACCATTTACCCGGCTCTGATTCCCCGAATGAATATTCATGTCGAGTGATGAGTACAGCACTATCAAGTAGGTTTTTGCTCTCTGTTCTTTGGAGCTGCAGCGATTATTCAACCACATTATTCTGGGATTCAGTTCTTGTTTCTATTAAGCAAATTTGCAGTGTTCACACAAAAATTCATGATTGCATTTTTATTCTGGATTCCTTTTTTGGGGGGGGGAAAGAAGATGTCTATTTTGTACCTAAGAATGAACAGGAAGCTTTAGTCAGTACTTTCCCATATATTTATGACCATGTTTATATAAAGTCTGTTCAGATTTTTTTTAATGTAAAAATCTGAGTGATTTGTTGCAGCTTCTATAAAAACAGATTATAATTCATTATGATCTCTCTCTCCCGTGAAGTTAAAAAATCTTAAGCATGAAAATTATGTTTTAAAAAACCATTAGCACCAGTACAATAGACTGAATTCAGTTCCAAATTGAAAGAGGCAAAGCACAATAGAATGGAAATGGCATTTGTATAGGAGCTTGTGTGGTACAGATGTTTACAAATGATTGCCCAAACTGTTAGAAAGCTAGAACATAGCTCCAAACTCCAAGTGTTTAACTGCTCATGTGTATACTCCAAATCTTTTCTCTTTATTGCTCATACTTAGGGTTGGAGTTGGGAGACGACTCTAATAAAACAGCCAAAGAATCTAGAGACAATATATCAATTGTTTGGTGGCTTAAATCTACGGTGTCTAGATTTTGGATATCCTATCCCTGGCATGACTTGGGACTAACACAACTTGAGCAGCTTGTTTCTGAATCAAAAAGGTACAGATGCCTAGCAAAGTGGTAAGATTCCCCATCAGATTTTAACTGGTTCATGAATTTGTATGGCAAAACAGAAGGCTCTTTTTTTTCTGGGTAGCTTCATATAGGACACAAATATGATTCCATGAATAACTAATTCATACAATTCCTTTTAAAAAGTTCCAACCCTTTCAGAATTTAGAAGGCCACTATGATCTGTTGTTCTAGAAGATTTTGGGGGACTAAAGTGGATATTGTGTCCCTTCTGTAGGTTTTCTTTTCTTCCTTTCTTTTGTCAATATCAGAGTGTTTCCTTACTACTAATTTAATAGTGCTAAATTGCTACTAATGTACTGTTTCAAAGTTTATGATGAAGTTTATGTTGCTTAAAGACTGAAGTGGTTTATTTGCCTGAGTAATGAAGAGAAGAAAATATAAACATTTAGAAATAAAGAATTCCAAATCCTCAAAGATATTTTGTCTTCCACATCTGAATGAGGTACACCATCCTTCTACTATGAACTTTGCTTCTAATTGTTCCAAGGTTCTTTTACATCAGCAGTATAATTTAAAAGGCAGTGTGTGTAATCATTGTTGCTCTTGTTAATCAGTTGCAAGTCACCAATTTTTGCAAGTTTACTGAAAATTGCCTGAAGTCTTCCCATTGCTCTGCTTCTATTGTCTGCCAGCTCTTAATCTAGATGGGTAATTAAGGATGAGCTGTGAATGGTTGTTGTCTTTCCATATAAACAAAAAAAAAAGAGTTTTAAGATGACCAGGAAACATTCATAATTTTTAATTCACACCTGTAATAAAATTGCATTACATTTTTCATAAAATAAATGTTCCAGTTTATATACAGAAAAACAGACTGTACAGAGCTTTTCCCCAGCTTCCCCCCTCCCAACTCACAAACATACAGGCAAATGCAGTGCTCAGCTAAGCAGGCACAACTGTACATCTAAAATTGTAATTGCTGTGTGTTATTTATGCATGTGTGTGAGTGTATGTGTGTGTGTGTGAGAAGAATACTACAATGTAGATCGTCCTTTGGGGACCAAGGATTAAAAAAATATTGCAGGCAAGCTGAGAGACGCCTTTCACTGCTAGTGTGGCTGAACGTCCATTCCACAGTGTTTCAGCCAAACTGGATTTGCTATTGAACTTGGGGCTCAAAGCTTCCATTCAGTTGCCCCTCCTCATAGTCCATCTGACACAAGATCATGTTGTTCTTCAGGAAAAACTTGTCCCCCACGCAAAATCTAAAACACAATAAATAAACAAACCATTAGAAGCTACTTTTATCAATTCCAGAGCAGGGGAATGAAAACATCCTGTGTATTGGCACAATGTTTATTTCTCATTCCTATTTGTGAAGAGAGAAAGAGAGCAAGAAAGAGAGCATTTACATACATCATGTGGAATTCTCCTATTTTTTTTTTTGCTGAATGACAGATTCAGATGATTCTATTTCACCTTCAGTGGTTCAATTATTTTTTTAAAAAATCATTTAAGAAGTCTGTGTAAAACATAACCCACATTTGATTTACCTTTTAAGCTGAGTGAGACAGTCTGGCTCAGTGGGAAAAAAGTGTCAGTTATTTAATTAATTGATAAATATTTAATTCCACAAAAGTGCATGCTTGTTTGCACTGCACCATTTAGTGTTTCTACCTTAGGCTTCAAAGGGTCCTGCTTCTCGAGTAATAATAATCAGAGAGAGAGAACATTTACCCTGGAATTTTCACATCTCAAAGTCAGCTTTGCTTAATTTATTTTCCTCTAAAATGTCAGTGTTTTGGATGCTTTTGACAAAATATCTTGAACTTCCAATTTAATGAAAACTATCTTACAAAATCGTCTTAGTTCAGGCTGAAATCTAGTTAAGAGAAGGCAGCATGAGTTCTGCAGAAGAACAGGACCATGGACAGTTCATGATGGATCGGGAAAGATTCTTACCGCAAAAAAAATCAGGCCAGAATAAGAAGTCATCTAAAGACACTGAAGGAGGAGTATGATAACTGCCGAGTTCAATTCCATTCAATTTCTTATTTTCCCAATAATAACTGCATTTCTGTCCTGCACCCACTTTAATTTGGGAGTTCATGAGAGAGAAAACATCATGTAAAAATTGTATATAAAACATCATGTGTATTTTGCATGCGCATTTATTAAAAGGAAGTATTCCAGTATTTGTTTTTTTCAGTTGTACTGATCTGTCATTAGTTAATTTCTCTTTAACACTGTGCGTACTATTTATCGATAAATCTGTGCAATGTAGAAGTTGGTGTATTCCAATAAGTGAAAAGAGCAGAAAGATGCACGTTAGGTACATTCAGATAAGGTAGCAACTAGTCCTGCTGGCAGAGTTGATTTATCTGGCTTTGTCTATTCTGAAAAAAACCTTCTGGTGCTTAAAATGGATGAACACCTCCTAGAAGGACCATTTTGCAATGCTGGGAGTTCAAAAGTTAGGAAATCAAAAGAGGCAGGGCAATTTTCTCAAATTATGCAAAGCAAAGGCTATGCTAACATTTCTTTTCTCATGAGAGTCATTTACAGGGTAGTATCTTCTGAAATGATTTATAAACCTGATTCCTGCCCCTTTGCATTGTGTGAGTAATATTCTGCAATTGCATACTTGGAAAAGGAGATGTAGAGTCCATTGAGTTCAAACCCATGCTCATTGAAGCAATCCAAATTAACATTTTATATATTTTCATAACACCCCTCAGATATCTTTTATCAAGGCTAAGCAGAGTCAGTTTTTTTAAAATCTTCTAAATCTCATTTTTCTGTCCCATGATCACCCTCATTGCCATGTGTTGTTTATGTTTTAGGTTTGCTGAACCTTTCCTAAAACAAAGTTCCCAAAATTTGGCTCAGGTTTTGAGCTACGGTATGACAAATGCAGACTAAAATACAAAATTTGCTTTATACTATTTGGATGCTATGCTTCTACTTACACCTATGTTCTATTTCACAGTTGCTCACATTCAGCTCTTTATTCTTTTTGCATATACTACTGTAATGTCATGCCTGGTATTTTCTTATTCTATTCCTGTACATTTGAATTCTTTCTTTTTAAATGAAGAACTTTGGGTTTGTCTTTATTAAAATTCTGTTCTGTTAGTTTTACTCCAATTCATTAACCTATCAATTCAAATAATAATGATGATGATGATGATGAAGTAGTAGTAGTAGTAGTAGTAGTAGTAGTAGTAGTAGTAGTAGTAGTAGGAAGAAACCTTGGAGGTCATCTAGTCCAACCCCCTCTCAGGCAGGAAACCTATACCATTTCAGACAAATGGCTGTCCAGTCTCTTCTTAAAAACTTCCAGTGTTGGAGTATTCACAGCTTCTGGAGGCAGGTTGTTCCACTGATTAATTGTTCTAACTGTCAGGAAATTTCTCCTTAGTTCTAGGTTGCTTCTCTTTTTGGTTAGTTTTCATCTGTTGCTTCTTGTCCTGCCTTCAGGTGCTTTGGAAAATAGCTTGACTCCCTCTTCTTTGTGGCAGCCCCTGAGATATTGGAGCACTGCTATCATGTCACCCCTAGTCCTTCTCTTCATTAAACTAGACATATCCAATTCCAGCAACTGTTCCTTATATATTTTAGCCTCCAATCCCCCAATCATCTTTGTTGCTTTTCTCTGTACTCTTTCTAGAGTCTCAACATCTGTTTTACATCATGGTGACCAAAACTGGATGTAGTATTCCAAGTGTGAACTTTATTTTTGCTTTTCTATAGTATCATCTTGTTTATGCTATTGTCTGCCATGTGCAAATCTAATAAGGGTCTGATTAATAGACAATGACATGCTCTCTCAGTAAATGAAGAACAACCTGAAAACCTATCTTATGTCATCCTGCTATAGTGGAACTATTGTTTTAAACTAAAATATCTTCATAATACCCCCATCCAATATGACCTAAAAAGCATGATATAGTATTACTGAGGCACTGTGAGAGATTTTGTTCAAAGCTTCTTCTGTCTTGGCTCACTCCTTCTTTAAATTTTAATCTATGTCTACATAAATTCTTATGAATAGAGGCTGTTTCACATTATATATTCATTGAATGCTGCACAAATATAAGCATCCTGTCTTGGTTGCCTTCTCTAATTACTTCCTCTGACATCCAGATGTCCATTTAAATGAATGATGGGCTGGAATTAGAGTCCTCTACACTGGCTTCTCCATTCTGGCACTTCTAGATGCATTGAAATGGCAACTTTTAAATCTGGAAGGCACCAGATGAGGGAAGAATGCTGGATATATTGTCTCTCAATATTTTAAACAAAGATATGGTGTGTGTGTGTGTGTGTGTGTGTGTGTGTTGTGTGTAGGTATTAGAAATATCACCCTTGCTCACCTCATTCCCAAGTTTGATGCATCTCAAGCCAACGATTATATATTTGAGGTGGTATCTAGAAAGGGGATGACTAGGTGTATATTCCATGGGACCAGTACCATAATTGTTTACTATTTTAATTTTTTTTCAGCATAAGAATGGTGATGGATGAATGATTGAATGGATGGATGGATGGATGATACCAAACCTCTAGTTATTTAAGGAACTGCTAATGAGACATGCAATGGCATTAAAGTATCCCTTCCAATATTATGATAAATTTTAGAAGGTCAAACAATGTGTGCATATATCAAAGTACATAGACAAATTTAGTAACATAGCACTATTTCTACTTCATATCTCATTATGCATGATTTGGATGCCTATATTTGTCAGTGCAAATGAAAACTCTGCCATCAAGCCACACATTTCATTCAAACTAGATTAATTGTCCTAAACTCAAAAGACAATGGACCAGGATTCCAGTGACTTATTCTTTCAATTTATATTTCAAATGTTATTGGATCTAAATGGAATTCAGATAAAATTAGTTGAACAATATGATCTTCCATTCAGTTTACATTGTGCACTCACTTCATTCAAACTAGACTGCTAGAAAATTATTGCCTACCAGATAGACTGATCCTTCCACAACTCTGTGACTCACTGGATTTATGAAGTCCATTTTTGCTACTTTATTTGTAATTCTGAAAGATACTAGACCTTTCTTTGGAACTGTGTCAGCCTTTGACAAAAGTGCAAAATGTTTAGTTTACACAATGTAAACTAAACGGAATATCATATTATTCAACAAATTTTATCTGAATTTCATTTAGATCCAATAACATTTGAAATATAATTTGGAAAAAAAAAGTCAGCTATGTCAAAGGAGTCCTTGTCCATTGTCTTTTGGATTTAGGACAAATAATCTTTTGTGGAACAAAATGTGTGTCTCTATAGAGAGGGAGTTGGGGATCCTAATTCCCTTCTAAGTAACTCAAACTGTGCAAGAATATTTATTTTATTTATTTATTTGTTGGATTTATATGCCGCTCCTCTCCAAAGACTCGGAGCGGCTTACAACATCTATATAAAACAACAGATCATAGTCTGAATCCAACCAAAAATATTTAAAAAATGAGAAACCCCACACACATTCAACATTCACACCACAGTCCACAATCATCCCCAGGCCTGCCAGCAAAGATAGGTTTTAAGGTTCTTTCGGAAGGCCAGGAGAGTGGGAGAAACGCGGACTTCAGGAGGTAGTTGGTTCCAGAGGGCAGGTGCCACAACAGAGAAGGCCCTCCCCCTAGGGCCCGCCAGACGACATTGTTTCGCTGACAGGACCCGGAGGAGGCCGACCCTGTGCGCTCTCACCGGTCGTAGGGAAGTATGTGGCAGAAGACGGTCCCGTAAGTATCCTGGTCCAGTGCCATAAAGGGCTTTATAGGTAATGACCAACACTTTGAATTGCGCTCGGAGACCAATATATAATGCATGTCAACTGTATGGATTGAATGCATACATTTTTGCACTTTGATAGATAAGTAATGCATTTCTTCTCAGTAAGAGATCAGGAACAACCATATAACCATGAGAAACATGTTTGCTGGCAGCAGGAAACAGTAACCAAAGATGCTTTGGAAAATGCATTACATTTCACCATCCAATCTAGTTTGCACACTGAAAGGGATTATATGTTATTTCCATCTAAAAAAATTGATAGGGATTAAAATGTTCCTACACTATCAAGGATATGGACTATTTATAAAATAACTACAGGAAACATATGTTCTTTTCTCTCTTAATCCCAGTTTATATATGCTGCTGCTAACTGGGAGCTACGGTCCCCACAATTTTGAGTTGATTGAAGAACCATTATAGAGAAAGTAGGAGATATGGTGTCTTTTCACCTGAATGTCTAAAAGGGCTAATGCCGTTATACAGTTTTCCAAATGGAGAAATGGGAAAAAATGCTGATAGTAACAGTTTTGTTTTAAAACAACAATTACATTTGCCAATGATACATTATTTAGAATGAAGGAGAGTAAAGATGCAAGGAAAGAGGACAGGAAGGGGAGCAAGGTTAATTCCAAGGCCATTAAGAGAATGGGTGAATATTTGTTGGCTTTGAAAGGCAAGAAGAAAAAGCACAGAATTTAAACTCTGGAATAGTGACCTAGTATAGAAACTTTGCTTGTGTATTGCAGAAAGAAACCTTCCTTGTGATACGGTTTCATTCTTATGCACAATTATTTATTATTAATGTTTTGTGCCCCTGGGACAGTTCCCCCCCCTTCCTAGTGTCTGAATGGATAAGTCCCTGCTGTTTTCTTGGAAAGGCTTTTGGGAAATATTTTGCCCCTGCCTGCTTTCTAGGGCTGAGAGAGAATGACTATCCCAAGGTCACCCAGCTGGCTTAGTACCTAAGGCAGGACTAAAACTCATGATCTTTCCATTTCTAGCCTTGTGCCTTAACTACTGCTTCAAACTTGCCTTCTTTATGTGCAATAAAAATATTAATTTAGCCAAGTTGTATCTCTGACTTTCTGCAAGGTAAATCAATATCTGACTAAAAGGTTACATGTCAAAAGTACCAAAATGTGATGGAATGTGCAACTGGGAGAGTTTTAGCAACACAGTTTCCCACAGAGAGGCCCAGATTAAGAAACTTCACATTCCCAAAATGGGGGGAGGGGGGAGAAGGTTAAGGCTGGTCACATCCTAGAATCTCTCAGGGTATATTTAGCAGATTAAAAAGCTATAGCTTTAGTCGGGCAAGATTCCACCCATTAGATGTAAGCAAAGAAAGGATTGGACTTGACTGGATTTTGCTATGTCTCTGGGCTTAGGCCCGATACAAAATGTACAACTGTGCTTGATGAGAAAACTAACAGAAGAATTCCTAAAGCTGAGGCAATCTATCAAGCTGCTCCTCCTCCATTGCTAAGAGCAGCAAGGAAATAACAGTGCGCTCTTTGTCCGGCAGCTAATAGCGCCTAAGCAATAAAAGTGGATGAGTTCCCCAAAACTCCACAGGTTCCAGCTGATCAACAGTACTCTCAGAAACAATTGGAAAGTTTAAGAGCATGTTATGCTACTGCTCTGATACACCTGCTGTTCTTTACACCAAATTGGCAGAATATGCCTATTATGTAACCTGTGAAGAATACACAATGCAATGAAAATTATCAGGGGGAAAAAAAGCATGAACACTGTAGAATAAGCAAGGAAACCCTGCCCCACTAACTTGTAACATGAAGCATTATCAAGTTATCATGATTCTGCCATATACTCTCTAGCTAAGCTCTTGATGACTGAATCAGAGTTTTTTCAGGTTTGAATTTACATTGGAGACACCTCCACAATAATGATATAATTCCAGTTTGAATCTGCACCTTGAAATTTGACTTGCAAGGCCTCTCCAAGCATTCTGATTCAGAATTCTGCTGGAAGAGAAAGGTTTCCCTTGCTGATTGAAAAATAGATAGATGCTGACTCATTGCGTTTTGCTTTAAAGCAGGGGTTCTCAACCTTGGCAACTTTAAGACTTGTGGACTTCAACTCCCAGAATTCCTCAGCCAGCTTTGCTGGCTGAGGAATTCTGGGAGTTGAAGTCCACAAGTCTTAAAGTTGCCAAGGTTGAGAACCCCTGCTTTAAACCAAGAAGGCAAAACCCCCTGAAGGAGTAGTAATGCAAAATGAAGATCAAAGTTTTGCTACTGACACAAAGACAGTGTGCATGACACCTGCCTCCAGACAAATCAGCTGGCTAGAGGCTTTGGAGTAGCAGATTTGTGGAGCTCTGTAGTGCATTATGAAGAAATCTTTTATGTATTAGGAATGACATTTTGGAAACTTTTCACCTGGTGTCAAGGCCATTTCACACATGATTGAAAGCTAACCTAGGTTTGCCACCAAATGCAAATAACCAGTCCAAACCCTGATAAGCTTCCTGAACAATATAAAGATTGTAAAACATTCATATATTAGGTTTCTAAGGACAAAGAGTGGTGGTGACGCAGTAGCTAGAATGCAATATTGCAGTTCAACTCTCACTGGCTCAAGGTTGACTCAGCCTTCCAGCCTAAATTGTATGGCTATTGCTATTTTGATTAAGTCATGAAAAACTAAGCAATTTCCTACTTGAATAAAAGTAAACTGATAGTCATGTATTCCCTACCTCAGAAAAGGTTGGTTACACTGAGAAGTGCTTTATAATTATACATGGCAATCCATGGGCTGATTAAGAGTAATAATCTCAAGTTCAACCATGTTTAAAGTATTATCTAGGCATTTTAAAATAAGAACTAAAGAAAACTAAAATCCCATTTGAACTCTTTTACCAAAGAAGGGTCAAATAACCTCATTGACTTTCAATGCTGGAAAAGTAACCAAATTCCTACTGTAGTCAAAATTAAAAACATGTGAGGTGCTTAAAGGTGTTTTGTTGTCCAAATTAAACATAATGAATGACCTTCTTGAAACCAATTATTACAGAATGGCTCTTTGAATACTGCTCCTTGATTGGGACCTCCAAAAATATACTCAATATATACTTGAAAATATGTAATAGGTTTTCTTTTATCAAAGCTCATGATGCTACTCTACACATTGCTAAAGCATGAGATCTTCATGAGTATGTGAGGTGAACAGTAACACAGATTGTGCCATACCCAGAAGACCAGATCCACCTCTTTGGGGCATCTTCTCCATGCACTCATTCCTCTAATGATATTACACTATGGCCATCATCATTCTTCGCAAGCATGGCCATGTTCATAGCAGGGAATCTGGGCAATCACAGTTCATCACATAAGGCTGAGGGAGGTTGCTGAGTAGAAGGAAAGTTAGTCAGCTCTGCAGCATGAATATGAGAAGAGAGACTGGATGGGAGCACTGGAGATGAATAAAAAGTAGAGCTTCATTTCACTGAATAGTCCATTACTCAGTCTGAGCTTAGTTTGTGGAGACAACTCAACTGTTGGCATTCAGCAAGTTTGACCTACATCAGCAGTGGAGGGAGGAATATAGCTGAGAGGTAGAGCACATACAGCATTTTATAAACAGAAAGTCCAGCTAAAGAACTGAATATCAGGGGAAAAGAAAGGTTTCCACAAAAAGCTACCAATTCAGTGCTGGGTTAGATGAGCAATTAATTTGACCTAATAGCCACTGTGAAGATAAAACATTCATAAACATAATTGCCATAATCATTATCACCATTATTACCCTCCACCACAGGGGTAGGCAACCTTGGCTCTGTGGACTTCAACTCTCAGAATTCCTGAGCCAGCCATGCCTGGTTGAGGAATTCTGGGCAACTCCAGAGTCCACGAATCATAAAAGAGCCAAGGTTGCCTACCCCTGCTCCACCATCCCTGGAATGGCTGTCTCTTGTATTTTATAGCAAGAAGTTTCCTTTGCTATCATTTGAGTTGTTTTACATGGTGCTTAACAAGCAAATAATCCAAAATCAGGTACCTTTAACAATTCCTAAAATGGGATTAAATTACAACATGCAGACTTTTGTAACTAAACATACATTTTACCCACTAACAGAGAAAGAAGAAGAAAGCTACTCACAGGGTTTAACCCTCTGGGACAGATGCTCAGGGAACAGAAGGGGGACAGAACTGGCAATAATCATGTATTTTCCCTTTAACAAACAGCAGCATCTTTGGCTGGAGTTATGCTCATGGACACTTACAATCTAAGCCCATATGTTTCACCAAGTAACATTTCATGTGTATTTTTAAAAAAAAACAGCAGGTAAATTGCCTTTAAGATTCTTTTAAATGCTGCCTATAAATCTTGAAATGAGGTTGAGCATTTAAAAGAAAGAAGGGGGCGGGGGAGAGAAGAGCCCAAATCCAGTTCTCCTTTAACAAATTGCAAAAGAATTATTGCCAGGAAATATTTTAGAAGTAACAGTTAACGCTGACAGTAACACTAACAGCATACTGCAGCAGATAATTAATGGAAACAGAGTGCTGAAGTAGTTTTGAATTTGTGCGTGCGCATGTGTTTTTTTAAAAAAGCAGTGTGCTAACAGCTCAGACAAGTATCTGGAATGGTTTAATTTCTGACTGCACATCTGTGTGACATATTAGAGGAAATAAACCATTCAAAAAAGCATCTTTGGACAGAGGTGGGTGAACTTAAAAGTTTGTAAATTAACTTTAGCTCAGGGTAAAGAGTAATTGAGTTTGTTTTTTTTTTCACCTTTTTCCTGCCAGATACAAGAAATATATTTATAGTGTGGTCGTAAACACATTTTTAGATAATGCTACAGTATATAACACGTATATACTGATACTGTCAGTTCATTGTTTTTCCATTTCTGGAAATCAAATTCTACAGATAAATCTAGCTCTTGTTCATTTAGTATATGGAACGATTGGAAGATTCCTTGTGTACTTGAAAAGGCAGCTTCTGTTCAAACCTACATGATGTGCAGGTGAAATGAAATCCTATTATAATCTGAAAAATGGTAAAAAAAAATCTGGTTTTATTTTGTTCTGCTTTGTATCTACTCTGTCCAACACACCCAGAGGCATTTTTATTTTTATTGCCAATTCTTAGAAACTTGAGATCTCATAGGCAAAGTGCAAAGACAAGGAAAGAAGAAAAATATTTTTTCCTTTACACCCAACAACTATCATTGAGTCCTTTTCTCCACATGACCCTGGCAAACATAAATATATTTTAAATCAAATTTGCTAATTAGACCTTAAAATATTTCTAGTATTTTCCAAGAAAGATACTTATTGTACCAACTCCCCTCCCCACCCAAAAAACCAAAAACTTAAACACAATACCCTCTATTTGAACCCACTAGATGTCACTATAGCCTCATCAGAATAGCCCATCAAATTGGACAACTTGATTGATTGTACCTGCCTCTTTCAAAATGAAAGGCAGCCTATTCTAAACAAATAACGCCAGCTTTGTGCTTGTTCCAGTCCCTTCAATAAAGCCACCCAAAATGACAGCATGTTCTCACTCATGCTCTAACTTCTATTGTAGTCAAAAAGAAATGACTCTGATCATGTTAAAAAGATAAATCACTCCACAAGAGGGGGCCAGAAGAGACGGAAGCAGAAGACCCATGGCTTCTTAATGGCAGATATGTAATTCTAAGGCTCCTTGTGAGTTAGCAGTAAGCATCCTTCCTGCAGTGCTTGCATAACAGAGCTATCTAAACAAGAAGAAAAGAGTTCTTGTTGGCTCCAGACTTGATGTGCTCCACAGATATCAGGAGTGTCCATGTTTACAGATCCACAACTCAGTTTCCATGTAATACAGACTCCCAGTTGTATGCAGGGGTGGGTAAAAGCAGTGACTTGGACAGAACAGTTCTCTTCGCCAATGTGTGACAGGGAGGCATAGGACCATCAGTATAGACCAATTTCTAGTGATTACACAGAGACCGTTCAGATGTCTAATGTGCAAAATAGTCAAGACATTGAATTTATTTAGCCTGCTCACAACTTGTTTTAATTTACTAAATCCTACTTCTCCTGCTGTAAACAAGCAACAGCAATTCAAAAACACTGCCCATGTTTGAGATACTATAAGCATAAAGGTTGATTATCTGGATTGAAATGATAATTTAAATAAATAAATAATCCCTTGGAATTATGGTATTTCAACAGAAGACTTTGGGAATCCCAAAAGGAGAATGGCAAACTCCTGTTTGGCTTCCCTGGAATGGTAAATCAGAAGCTGACTGCATGTTGGAGGTACAATTTGTCCTTCATTAATGATGATAACTGGGACTGGGAACTCTGTTGCCAAGCAACACATTTGTAAAGTGTTATGTCACGTGACCATGCCAACTCAATGATGGAAGAACTGGGAGTTCCAGTTTTGGTCATTAGGCAAATCCCGCAGGTTCATGAGGTACATCATGTGATTGCTATTTGGGGTCGGCTTCCCAATTGGCTTTGCTTGTCGGACATTGGCAAATGGTGATAATATGACTGCGGGATGGTGCAACCATCAACTGTGAGCCAGTTGCAAAGCACATGATCATGATCATGTGACTACAGAGACCTTGCAATGGCTGCAGCTTCAAGAACTGGCCACAAGCCTCTTTGTTCAGTGCCATAACTTCGAATAGTAATGATAAAATGGTCATTAACTAAGGATTATTTATAATCCCTTACTCACCTTGATTCTAGGCTGAAAAGCACCCAAAATTATAACTTTTATTCTTTGGTGAGCTGTTTCAGATTAATTATCACTTTTTGTTTCTTCTTTTTTTTGTTATTGTTAATCCTTTCCAAGGCTATAATATTTATTTTTATTTATTTATTAAATTTATGTGCCGCCCATCTCACTGACTAGTGACTTTGGGTCTTTTTAAGGTATGGCGGATCAGAGCCATATATTTAATATTCATGTACGATTACACCACAGATTTATGTAATTATATGACATTATTAGAAGTTTCTTCTTCCTTGTTCCCTTTCTTGTTCTGCCCATCCCACATACAGAATTTGCCTTTTCCAACTATATATTATAATTATTTAGTGCTCAGTTATTTCTCTGGGGGGGTGGGGGGTTGAGATGGGGAAGGATAAAAAAAAAAGTCAAGAAAGTGGCTGTGACTGCACAATCGAAGCCCTGTCCTTTTGAAAGTGCATGCAATATTCACACCTGTGCAAAAGGACAGAACTTCAATTATGCTTTTGCAATCCCCACCTTGACGTTCATTGCTCTCCCCTGCAGACATCCCTATAGATGTTCTTTATTTGGAAGGCTCACACAGCATAAAATGCTACGGGCACTCATTAATATCTACAATGAAGTCTTGTTGGCTTTTATACAAGCTAGAATTGTGTTAGTTCTGGGTCCGGCCTCCTATGGGAGGCATCCATTGTATGAAAGATTTACTGTGGCCAGCTCTGGCATTTAAGGCACAGGAGGACCCAACAACTAATCTTTTTAAATGATATTGGTGAGAGGGGGGTGTAACTATCCAAAGGACTCACAAGTTGAAGGTTCCAGATGAGGAATGCACAAAGGAGAAGTGTTGTCATCCTTTAGGATTAACTATGAGGTCATCTCCCTTCTGCTTTGTTCCAGAAAGATGGAGTACCTCTATATGTTATCAATTTGTTTTAATTTGGATGGGAATTTAATCAGTTTATGATTTTTATTTTCCATTCCAATAACCCTTCAAACCTTTTGGCTGAATGGCTAGTAGTATGTCATCTGCCCCATTTTTTCTTTGAAAGTAAATATAGATATCCATGAAAATGCCAGAATCTCCCATCAAATAGTTCTTGCTAGCTTTTCCACAGAGCTTAGTTCAAAAACTGTTCTCCCATCGTTTTGCTCTTGAATGATTCTTGAGGCATTGCAGTTAATCCACAGTTCTAGGAAGTCTGCATATACAATGTATAGTTCAAATTTAATTAACACAATTTATACCCACTTCCCATAGATGGAAAGTACATGCCAGGTGACCACTTGATCTCCTATAATCTGTTATCCAAGTGATAAGTGTTGACAGACAATTCCAAGGATCCTGAGAGTTGGACAAATACAAATTTTAAGAGAGGATTGTCCAGTGTTCAATCTGAAATGTGAAACTCCTTCCTTTGAAACAGGCCTACTTCACCCAACAACTTTCCTTACTGCATAAATAGTTCCCTATTTTCCATTTCTGTGTCCACATATTCAGAGCCCTCAACTACAACTACCACGACCTAAGAAATAATGTCTGATTTTTAAAAACATCCTCTAAAGTGGCTTGAAAATTATAATTAGGGTTATATTCTCTGAAGTGTCAATATCCAAATAATCCCTGGATGAGGATAAAGACCTGCCTTTGCTATCATCTGGTTGTTAACTGGACTTTGAACTCTACTGTAAGGAAGGATATAGGGAGTGGTATTATAATAAACATGAAACAAGAAACACAGGTGTTAGTACTTCTTGTATTTCTTCATTCAATTGCTTGGAAACTCAACTATATTTTTCTTAATGAAATGTTGGAAATTAAGAACACCATGCTCCAAGTTAGTATTATTTTCAACTCTAGTTGCCAATCAAAGACACAAAAGTTATTTTCAATTTTATGTATGCATAAAGATGAAGAAATATAGAGGGAACTTCTTTTTCTTTCCACATTGTTTTAAACCTTCCAGCAGAGGACTGCCATTTTGATAGTACAATTTTGCATTTCTCTTCAGAGATACTGAATGGGATTTCCTCCTAGATCAGGGATGTCAAACTATACGAAATCGTGCCCACTCCATTGCCAGCAATGGAAAAAAAGCTGTGATACATCATGACACATCATGTGACATTGCAAGTTTGACACCCCTGTCTTAGATGATTGAATACAAGATTGCAGTCTTAATCTGGCTCTCCATCCTCAACGCATTTATACAAAGTAGGTTTGGTCCTGTTTCCAAACGTTCTTTTGGATTGTGGCCGCTGGCATGACAGTCATGCTTGCCAACAGTCATGCTTGCTAGGAAGAAAGTTCACAACTCTGACCTACAGAAATCATTTTTTCCTCCTCATTAGATTGTAAGTGCCAGGAAATTCTACCCAGGCTGAAAAAAAAAGATGAAACATAATTTCAATCTCAATGTATAGTCACATTTAAGATCCTTTATTAAGGATTGCCTTATATCGATAAGCATAGTATTTTTCTCTTATCGCCTTCACAGATAGTTGGCTGGTTTACCATATTTTGGGTGACTTAATCCCTTCTGGACAAGGAAGGGCAGGGGAATCTCTGCAGAATTGTTGTTGTAAGGATGATAATATTTGAAGAATATGTCGAACAAATTTGCTTGGGTTGTGGCTGGGCCATGATTTTGTTCAATTTTCTGGGGCAACTTTGATTCTATCAGTTCTGAGGAAGTGAACAGGTCCCTAGGGCTTTGATTATGGCTACCTGTGTTTCAAATGCCCCTCCTGGTTGGTTAGGAACTCCTGAGAAGTAGATGGATCCAGATGATATTGAATGCTTCCTTTGAGAGGGGATGACTTTGCTCACTCCACATAGATAGATAGATAGATAGATAGATAGATAGATAGATAGATAGATAGATAGATAGATAGATAGATAGATAGCAACTGGATGTGAATAAAGTGCTGTTTGACATGTGAGGTTCTAGGATTCCTGCACTTTATATTTATATGCAGTGTTTTTAATAAGAGGTACAGAAGTCAAAATATCACTATTTTTCAATCTACACATTAGGCTTTGAAAGCTTCTATTACTAGTATCTGTGCAAAACAAAGAAACCAAGCAGATACATGAAAATCTGTGAGGCACCATCATCAATGTCATGGTGATAGAACCTTATCAGAATATCTACTTCATTTTGCCTATGATATCTGCCTTTTAGACGCATATTATATGTTCTACTTAAAAGTTATGCGGTGAGCAGACATTACTGAGGGCAATTAACAGGTTGATGGGTGAAAGTTCCCTGCTGAGGCTATGTCAGACCTTATTTAGAAAAGGGCATTTCCTTTGCTTCATCTTGATCTAACATCTGCACCTGCCCAGTTGTGTGACTTAAGAAACTTTGATTTTAAAAGTATTTATGCCAATGATCTTTCTATCAATGGATGCTCAGTAGACCGACGAGAAGGTTGGCTTTGAAGCTGCTCATTCAGTTGCCTCAGCTCTATTTAACGCCACCTGCTAGCGTATCCTATTTGGACCGGGAGTCTCTTCTCACAGTCACTCATGCCCTTATCACCTCGAGGTTCGACTACTGCAATGCTCTCTACATGGGGCTACCTTTGAAAAATGTTCGGAGACTTCAGGTAATGCAGAATGCAGCCGCGCGAGCAGTGTTGGGCTTGCCTAGAAATGCCCACATTTCGGCATCACTCCGCGAGCTGCATTGGCTGCCAATTGGTCTCCGAACCCAATTCAAAGTGTTGGTTATGACCTATAAAGCCCTACATGGCATTGGACCAGGTTATTTACGGGACCGTCTGCTGCCCCATGAATCCCAGCGGCCGGTTAGGGCCCACAGAGTGGGCCTTCTCCAGGTCCCGTCAGCCAGACAGTGTCGCCTGGCGGGGCCTAGGGGAAGGGCCTTCTCTGTTGCGGCCCTGGCCCTCTGGAACCAACTTCCCCCGGAGATCCGTGTCGCCCCCACCCTCTTCGCCTTTCGTAGATTGCTTAAAACATACTTTTGCCGGCAGGCCTGGGGCAGCTAACACCTTGCCCCTAGCCAGTGTATGTTTCTGTGTATGTTTGTGGAGTGATTGGTTTCTTTTAGCTCAAGGGTTTTTTATAGATATGTGTTTATTGTAATTTCTATCATGCTGTGAGCCGCCCTGAGTTCTTTGGAATAGGGCGGCATAGAAATTAAATAAATAAAATAATAAATAAATAAATAAATTTCACAGCAGCCCCAATTTCGGTGGTGGTGGGAGTCCCTTCAACAATCTAGCCTACCAGCAATTCCACACATGAGTCAGAGAGCTGCAGGGGAAAGGCTCCAGCATTCAATTAACAGGTAAAATCATTTTGCCCAGCAGTAACTATCTGAGAGCCTGGGAGAAGGTGATGGAGATCAAATGGTGAAACAGACTTTACTGTTTCACAGAAGCAAAAATAGCTTGCTTTTTAAAAAAAAACCCCAATCCATGTTAAACCCCCCCCCCATGTTCTCACCTCTGGTTGCAAAGCTGGCAGGCAAAGCAGTCCAAATGGTAAACGTTATCTCGGGCCCTCATCACCATCTCAAAGGCAGGGATCAGCTTACTGCAGGCAGCACAATTCCCAGTTGTCCCAAAGAGCCTGCCAAGGAAGCACACAATCATTAGAAGCCAGTTTAATTAAATGGTGGAAGAACTAATTAAGTGAAATTAGTAGTATCAAATACTGTACTGCACCAATCAAGAGAAGTTGCCATCCCCATTTCTCTGACCAGCCAGCATGTGGGAATGGAGGCTGATCCTGCATAGGGAGAGAACTTCTGAGTCCTTTGAAGTTTTGGAGCTGCCAGCTAATTGACTGTCTAATGAAGAAACCCATTCCACATGCAGACAAAGTGCTATTTTGAGGCTCACAATGCTTCCATCAAAAACAATACCATCTTTTCAGCGCAAATTAACAGTGTCTTAGCAGTACATTTTTAGCAGATTCTAGCAGCCCCTCTGTTTTCTAATTTGCTATTCCTTCATTTTCTACTGATTAGTTAGCTCTCTGGAGAAAATATGCAAGGTTCATTTTTGAGGTATACATAGGACTCCTTCAAACCACTTTCCATACATGCTACTTAGTTATGCTGTAGTTCTTGGATTGGTGTACCTCAACAAATCAAAACAGAAATTATATCAGAATGCTATTTACAAAGAGATCTTAAATAATTTCCAATGAAGTAGTAGATTGTAAGACAATCCTATGTGGAAGAACTATTGTGAACCATTATTGGCCATAATACAAATCAATTCCTGGTTCAGTAACATAATATTAACCTGGAAATGCATTTTTTTTCTTTAAAAAATGCTAATAAACCACACTTGCTTTCATCTAATTAAAGACTTACCTGGGCATGGTTGAATTACAGTTCTGAAATGTTTTAAGAAAAATCAGCAAGCTACTCAACGCCTCAACATATACTGGAGAAATCCGTCTATGCTGACTCCATGTAAACTATCTTCACAATAACAAGGCTCAATTATTTAATTGATAATTAATAATCTAATCTGTAAATGCTAAAACATTGTGAATTTCAGTTTGGAACTGAATTTTTTAATAAAATTAATGCAAAGGAAACATCTACTTTCTCTCCTCTTTTCTCTCCAGAGATTCACCTTTGCATCATTGTATTCCACATGACCTCCTTGGAGATAACTGGTAAAGACAATCCCTCCCTTGAGCTGTGTTGATTGACTATCTCTTATTACATGACATTCAAACTTTCAGAACCTCCCAGAAATCCATGAAGTTCACTGCAATGTTTCTAATTCAAAAGAAAGCACCACACAAGAAATCTAGACAAAGGGGTAGGTATCTACCAATAAGCAGTCATGATTGTTTAAACTGTGTTCCACAGACAATAGGGTTCCATAAGAATTTGATGAGTTCATATTGAAACGGATAGGGGAAACACCAATCAAAATAAAATGTAACAGGAGTATAGTTGAGGCTAGACGCGAGGAGTGGGGAAAAAGGCTTACTAACTCAGACGTTTTCAAAGACTAATACTTAGTATTGTATACCAGGTGTCATGATGATTGCTGCATAATAGGTTTTTATGCTCAATGTTGATTGTTTTAATAAAAGAATTTTTATAATAATAAAAAAAAAGAATTTGATGAGTTCCACAAGGAACTAAGGGCAAAAGAAAGAATAAGAAAAGTCCATTCAGATGCAGATTATTTTCTCTCATGATAGCTTTTCCTCTTGATCATTCTAACAATGATTTTCTATCATTGTTTTTTTTAAAAAAAAATTCATTGCAAAGCCTGATAAAATTTGAAAACCTCCGCTCTACTACTTTCTGCAGCTATCATTCAAGATAGCCAATATTGGCCCTGTAGTAAGGTTAATTTTCAGTTTTACATCAACAATACAGTACATTCATACGATACATTGCTTTACTGAAAAGATAAGGGACAGACTGGGACCAAGACAATTATTTGAACTTAGTTTCTAGTGCAGCGAATCAGATTTCATTTAATGTTTTCCTTTCACGGTATATTAATAAGATCTAAGTCTAACTAACTTAGGTCTAATCCAGTATGAAGTGATATATTATTTTCACAAGTGTGTGAAAGCAATAGTTTGCTGCTGTGGACCACACACATGTAATCTCTTACTTCTCCAACCTTTTTGAGATCTTGCTGTTACTTTTAAAGCAAGGTATGGAATCAGAGTTATTTTAAACTCTGGTATAGGGTTTCCAGCCTGAGCAGGGGGTTGGACTAGATGATCTCTAAGGTTCCTATCATCATCATCATTATTGTTGTTGTTGTTGTTTTTGTTGTTGTTGTTATTCACAATTTGATGATACGGTAAAGACTGCAATAATTACCCTGTGATAAGATTATGCTAAGCTGTTCTTTCAAAGAACCTAGCAAACAAAGTTAGCTGGCAGCAAGTAGGATTTTCATGCCATGCATCTTTAAAAAAAAAAGAATCAACCATATTTTATCAGAAACACTGCCCAGTTTAAATCATGTTTAGAAAAAAAAGAGTTCTAGAGAAGAGGAGCCAGATCTTGGCGTTGCCTTTGAATGAATGCAGTATTCTACATTAAAGAGAGATATGTTGGACTATCTAAATTCTAGTAATTTAAATAACAGCAAAAATATGATATAATCTCAGACCTGAAGCCATGATATAGGATTTTCCTTTCTTCTTTTAGGGAAGCCCTCAGATCTGCCATCTCTGGAGTCTGGAACAAAATTTAAGACTGGATAGGAAGTTACCAAGTAGAAGGAGAATCCATCCTTTGCTGAGAAGAATTAAGTGACAAAAATGTGCAGAAGGTATACAGATCTCCCACCTAACCTTTTTATAATTTTGTTCCATGATGCATTTCCTATTTTGTAGTGCCTTTGCTTTTGAGTTGATACTTACGTTACCCCTTTTGTAAACTAGGATATTTTAAAGAACTTTTTAAAATGTCAAATTGTTTGCCAGGCATACACTTAAATTGCTATCTTCTGATTGGTAAGGTATGTCTGAAATACTTGACATTTCTTTCTGCCCTTGTGAAAATGAATGCAATTGATTGTGAAAAAAAGCAAACAGAGGGATCTTAAGGCTGCGATCTTAAACCCATTGGAAAAGAAGTATCTTCACCTGCATCAATTAAATATCCTTGACTTTAGATTGAATCAACAGATATCTAAGTATTCTTGGACTGAAAGAGAATTAGATCTAAGCTCCTTTGAGTTAATTCCTGGTGACATCGAGGATATTTCCATCTTATTTTCTTGCCCATCAAATTGAAATGGTTTCCATTACTTCTTCCAGGACCTCCAAGTCTAGCGTAGAGCCCTGATATTCTAACTGTTTTCATCCAAGAAATAACCAGGCCTAATCCTACTTATCTTCCAAGTCCAGACCAGGTTGTCCTGCTGAAACCACCAACAGAGATCTAATTCTGATAGAAACCTATATTGGTGGAAACTGTTTTACATACTCTTACAAGCATAATTGTTACTAAGGTGTGTCCCAAACTATATTTCCCTGACACGGGAAACTTATGTGCAAAGCATGCAAGTGCCATTTCATACCATACTTTCTCATCTGCATGCGTGGCCAACTCAGCACAGCCAATTTGCCACAGCCAACTTACTGCAGCTAACTCATTGTGGGACAACTTGTCATGGCCAACTTGCCACAGGACAAGTCACTGCAGGACAAGAGTTACACTAATATTGAAGAAATGGTGGAATAGAATCATTAAAGAAAGGATGCAAAAGGAGGGACAAAATAAAATGTGAATGACAAAAATTAAAGTAATTTTTAAATTATTTTAAATATTTAAATTGAATTGTTGAATTGTCCCACAGTAAGTTGTCCTGCCGTGAGTTCGCCATGGAGAATTGGCCATTCTGAGATGACTGTGGTGAGTTGACCATAGCCATAGTTGACTGTGGTGAGTTGGTCGTGGAGAGCTGGCCATGCTGAGTTGACTGTGGTGAGTTGACCATGGCGAGTTGTCCTATTGTGAGTTGGCCATGGAGAGTTGGCTATGCTGAGGTGACTGTGGTGAGTTGGCCATGCCGAGTTGACTGTGGTGAGTTGGCCGTGGTGAATTGTCCTATCGTGAGTTGGCCATGGAGAGTTGGTCATGCTGTTGACTGTGGTGAGTTGATCATGGCAAGTTGTCCTATCGTGAGTTGGCCATGGCGAGTTGGCTATGCTGAGTTGACTGTGGTGAGTTGACCATGGCGAGTTGGCCACACCAAGTTGTCCCATTCCATCTCTGCAACCTGCACAACCACTTCCCTAAAACATTACAAACACCACCCCCAACTTTGAAGTTGTTTTGTCTTGAAGTTCTTAGTTTTATCAACTCCCAGATTGACTTCTTTTTCTAATCATAATTAAATACAGGCTTGAGCAATTTTGTCATGTTCAAAATGACCTATATAAATATTTTTTTAGGAATATGGGTAAAAAATTAATTCTAGAGCTACTAGTATTCAGTTTAACCTTACAAAACAAACCTGCTCTTTTAATTGCCTTTGCTCTTTAACTACTTTCAACTACAAGTAATCCTCGACCACAACTGACCCCAAAATTTATGTTGCTAAGTGAGACAGTGGTCAAGTGAATTTTGCCCCATTTTACAATCTTTCTTGCCAGAGTTGTTAAGTGAATCAGTTCACCTGATAAATTAGTAACGTGGTTGTTAAGTGTATCTGGCTTCCCCATTGACTTTGCTTGTCAGGAGGTCACAAAAAATGATCACATGACCCCAAGATGCCGCAGCCGTCATAAATATGAAACAGTTCCCAAGCATCCGCATTTTGATCACGTGACCATGGGGATGCTGCAATGTTTGTAAGTGTGGAAAAATAGTCATAAGTTATTTTTTTGCGTGATGTTGTAACTTTGAACCATCACTAAATGAACTATTGTAAGTTGAAGACTACCTGTACTAGGTGAGATGGCTTAGTACTGACTCCAATTTATGACTGGGGAGCTGACAAATGGTCTGAAAGTGTGAAATTTGAATAGAAAACTCTGTGAGATGGATCCTTAGTTTCTTTGGGAGCTTAGCTTGTACTTCAGAAGACCTCAAAAGCCATGTATCATTAACTCCTCTATTCAAGGCTGAAAATCTACACCAGACTCTTCTGCTGACCCATTTCCATTAAAAGATTTACCATGAGATTTGGGGGAAAACATTTTTCTTGGCTGTGTTTTTTTTTAAATTTCTAACTAGCTTATAGCCCTGGGGTTGTTTTGATGACCTTCCTTCCAAGTAATAAGCAGTTGCAGCCCTGGTTTCAGCATCAGCCAAGTGCTACCACCTGTCAGGTTGTGTGAGGGAAGTCAAACTTGGTTTTACTTCCCCAGGAACAATTTATCTTTGGAGAAAAATGTCACATCTCCAAATATCACTCTAAATCAGGGGTAGGCAACCTTGGCTCTTTGATGACTCATGGACTTCAACTCCCAGAATTCCTGAGCCAGCCATGCTGGCTCAGGAATTCTGGGAGTTGAAGTCCACGAATCATAAAAGGGCCAAGGTTGCCTACCCCTGCTCTAAATCATGAAAAACAAAACCTAGAACATTTTGAGTGAGCTAATCGCACATGCACAAGCAGTTTGACCTCAAAACATTTTACCTTCCAATTACGAGTCAGTGAAGATCTCCCTCACGGTTTTATTAATACAGATAGTGTAACATTATTATTAGGATAATCTTAATGTTTGGGTTTTGAATAAGCGCATGCTTATTAAAATCTCCCCTTTTCTTCTATCTTTTAAGTGTAGTTCACTCCTTTATCTTAAATTGGAACATTTTTGTATTGTATAAATTGCATTATTGATATACTACTATGGAAACAAAAGAAGAGAGCACACATGGCATTTATCTTGTCAGCTGCAAAATTTGTACTTGCAGTTGTCTGGTTCTATAAGACACTGTTGAGGGACAAAGCCTCTTAAAAGGTATAAAAAAAGTTTGTCAACATGCCATCGCTCTATTTCCCGGCAAATGTGACAAAGAGTTTCGTGTTTAAAATCAAAATGCTACCCTTTTGATCTTTAGAGCATCCGTGTAAGTTAGATTACCATTAAAAACTGCTGCCCTATATCCAAATGGGAAAATTAGAAGCAAGCTAATCCCAGATTTGTTCAGACTGCAGTACCACTCCGTGTGTGAACATTAAAAAAAAATCCATTATTCATTAGCATCACAGTTGTGTGGAGCTCAATCTAGATTAAACAAAATAAAGAGACCCCCAGACAGCACCATCTGCATTGTTAAACAGGCATTTTTCGTCACCAAGTGAATTAGCGGCTTTTCTAAATGGAAATGAGAAGTTTGGACAGATGTTCACTTAACTATTTAAACAGTTCATCTTAAGAAACATGAAAATGTATTTGATCTTGGATTCACCTGCCTCCTTCCAGGGGGTTTAGAGGTGGGGAGAGTGAGACAGAATTAAACAGCTTTGAGTGTTTGTATAAGATTTAAAGCTTCTATTCTGTCCAGATTACTTTTTTTTCTTGTTTGTAACAAATGGAGCTCCAAGCTAGTCAAGAGTGCTAATCTTGGCATTCAGTTTGAACACTGTTTTCCACCTTTTCATATATGAACATTTCACAATTGTTCTTGCACTACAAGTTCAAGGCCTCTTTTCAGAGAAAGCCATAAATGGTGCAGTTCCTGGTATTTAAGGAAGCAGCAACAATATGCAAAGAGAACTGGAGCTGTAGAGGACTTTTGACTTCTTTGTACCCCTCTGCCCCAGGAATAATGTTGATCAGCTATTAACTAAGCTACCGGTAGATAGAATAATTCCTCTGGAACAAGTGGATTGTATTCTTTGTTAATTATTCTCGATCCCTCCATCTTTATGGATAATAAATTAAGGACCATAAGTGCCTTCTCCTCACAGAGCTTGAGTTCACATGATGTATTCAACCCCATTAAATTTAACCACAATGGGTGGCTTCACACATTGTGCTAAGCCATACATCATGGTTTTTTAATCCAAACTGGTTGTGCTCAGACAAACCAGTCACATTATAGTTTAGTGTGACTTGGATCTTCAGTTACGCTATCTAATGGGAAGAAAAAATTGCCTTTTTTCATTTTCCTGCTAGCATTTGCAACCCGAAGAAAAGCCATCCTGGAAATATGGGAGAATCTCTAGGCTACATTAGGAGGAAAACTCAGGAAGGTATCTTTCCATAGAGTTCAGTGAATAGCTTTCTCTTGGGATCATCCAAGCCATGATGATTTATCCTAGAAGATGAGATAAGGTTAGATTTTGTGTTCCGAATGTCTGTGATGCAGTTCTTAGATTAAAAAAAAAATCACGCGTTTGAGCATTCTGGCCAAGATATTTTAGTAATGTGAACATTAGAAATAAAATGGGAGAAAAATGAGTTAAAATAGCCATTAAAAGGCATGCATAATGAATTTTCGTATTTTTAAAAATCCATGAATGAGTAAAGAGAGCAGAAAAGATTAATGAATTTGGTGTGCACAATGGACTTAGACTGAAAACAAACTTAGTTCTACCAATGGCTATGATTATTTGACTGGAACTCCATTTAATAGAAGTGTTCTTTCCACAGAATTCTAATAGACTTTCAGAATAAGGCTGTCTGCAGGTGTGGGTCAAAAAAGATTATGGTGGCCATGACACCAGAGGCCATGGTGTAACCAAATATCTGCTTGTCTATGGAGATTCTCTCAATCATCCAGCTCCTGGTTGCCCCAAATGTGGTTTTCAAAAGGCAACTGGATCATCATCATCATCATCATCTTCTTCTTCTTCTTCTTCTTCTTCTTCTTCTCCTCCTCCTCCTCCTCCTTCCCCCTTCCCCTCCGCTTCTTCTTCCCCCTCCTCCTCCTCTTCTTCTTCTCCTCCTTCCCCCTCCCCCTCCCTCTCCCCTTCTTCCTCCTCCTCCTCCTCTTCTTCTCCTTCTCCTCCTCCTCCTCCTCCTCCTTCCCCCTCCCCCTCCCCCTCCCCCTCCCTCTCCCCCTCCCCTTCTTCCTCTTCCTCCTCCTCCTCTCTTCTTCTCCTCCTCCTCTTCTTCTCCTCCTCCTCTTCCTCCTTCTCCTCCTCCTTCCCCCTCCCCCTCCCCTTCTTCCTCTTCCTCTTCCTCCTCTTCTTCTTCTCCTTCTCCTCCTCCTCCCTCCTCCTCCTTCCCCCTCCCCTTCTTCTTCTTCTTCTTCTTCTTCTTCTTCTTCTTCTTCTTCTTCTTCTTCTTCTTCTTCTTCTTCTTCTTCTTCTTCTTCTTCTTCTTCTTCTTCTTCTTCTTCTTCTTCCTTGTAAACATTTTGTTTCTCATCCAACAACTGAAGAAACTTCTTGGATGAGAAGTGAAACATTTTCAAGAAAAAAGTGCAGTTGCCTTTTAAAATGCCCCCTTGGGGTCAAACCTCTGCTTGATTTTTATGTGAACTGCATATATAGAGAGAGTTCCAATTGCACTGTTGTAGCTAGCATCCTGACATTTTTGCCCATACCTTATGGACACCACTATTTCAGAGTATATGCAAAAAGGAATGACCACCACTCATATATTCTATGATTCTCTATAGGGAATTAATGGATTACAGCTAGAGCCAGAGTCTTGTAGTAGCTTCATCATGGATGAAAAGAGAGATAAACACCTGTTAGCCTCAAATCTTTCCTTTGCTTCTGCTTTTTTCATTTCCCTGCTCTGCTTTAAAACTTAAGACTATAGAACTATCTAAAACAGAGACCAAACATTATAATCTCAGGATTTATTTATATTCTTAAAAATGATTGAGGACTCCAAAGAGCTTTGGTTTATATAAATTATATCTATTGTAATTACCAAATTAAATTAAAACTAAAAAACTAAATTTAACTAAATTAAAACAAAAAAAAAATCAGTTTGTGGATTCCCCTGAAAGGGCCTTAGGGGCACCCAGGGATCTCCAGAATACACCTTTTTGAAGAACCATTGATCTAAAAGATTGCCATCTCCTTCCAACTTTATGGGGTTAAAAAATACATAAAAGTAACTCCTAAACCCAAATTAGAAGAACTCGTTCTGTGGCAAGGTACAGCTTCTACCACCAAGTCCATTTTTAAAAAAAATATTAAAATGCTATTAAATTTATACCATTCCCAAATCAAACTAAAGGTGGGAATGGAGGGGAAAAATCCTTAATTCCCATAAGTCATATTTCATAGGACATTCATCTTCTCATTCCTAAAGCCAAAACATTTTCCTTCAATCTATCATGAAATCCTCAATTCTTAGTGTGATCGCAATAGGAAGGAAATGAGTTGGAGATACGAGTAGCTTTTATTAGCATTTTAAAAAGTTTTTTTTTGTTTTGTAAAATGAAAGTTGGCAAGCAGCATTTTTTTTAAATACAGATTTATTTTCTCTTATGTAGCATGAAGGCCTAGCCAGCTTGTAAATAAGCTTAGGCTATGCAGATTTAAAATTTAACACAATTAAACTTTTACCCTGTGGTAGTAATTACGTTTAATGGCTCTTACCCTGAACTTAACCATGTCTATTGTTGTCAGCCAATCTGAAAGCAGGAGTTTAGCCAAGGACAATTTTCTGTAGTTTATAGGCACACTAAAATCCTGCAAGACCAGAATCTCATTGGCTGCTGATGTCATTGTGTATAGTAGAAATTAAAGCTAATTGGCACAAGGACTGGCAGTGAATACGAATGAACTGATGGGAGAAAATGGAATAAAAGCAAGCACACTTAGTGGCGTGTGACTGACGAAGGCAGCTTCTCAATTTAAAGACTTCTTTGTTGGTAATTATAGCCGCCATCTTCTGTTCAGCACTTCGTCTTTTTCAGGCCAGGGGTACTTTCCAATAGTGGGCATGCATCTTTGTTCAACGTTTTATACTTTGTCTAAAATGATAGGCCTGTGAGAGCATTTAAAGGAGCTGCTCCTTTATTCCAAGGAAGATGGGCTTCATACTGAGGTCAAGTAACTTTTCAAATTCCATTCAACAGGAAAACTGCCTCGCCTTTCTTCTCAGTCTCTTACTTCTATGCAAATTCCCCTTGAGACTATTAAGGGGTGAGGGGAAGAAGCACGGGCATGGCCAAAGAAACAAGCTGGCACTGCAGCCACCAAATTTAGTTTCCAATCATTCTGCCCATGTGTTGCATGTGGAATATATATGAATACTATGCGTGATTGCAGCTGCCATCTTGATTTTTTTTTTGACCCTCTCTGTGGACCTTCTCTGTTTCCTATTTTTCTTTAATTGAACACTTTTTAAATTGAATACATCCCTCCCTCCTCGCTCTATATAATCAATTTTTTTCTCTCTCTCTATTTCTCCCACCCTCTCTCTCACATACACATATCTACAAGAAATAACATGAAGAATAAAATAATGCAATTTTTTTTAAAAAAAACTAAGAGTTTGAATTCTCATGGATATTACAGCTTTCTAGTATACGGTAAATTAGTTGTAAATAGTTAACTATACTGTACATATTATATCACATAAAAGATTAAGAACCACTATTAAACCTGAACTAAACATGACTCTCAAGGATTCTTGAAATAGGGCGGCATAGAAATCTAAGTAATAAATAAATAAATAAATATTTAAGATAGTATAAATTACTGAATAAATACAGTACATCCAATTCTTATTATTAAGAATCTGTTATACTTGGTCAGCATCCAAACTGAATGAATAAATAAATGTTTTTAAGTATCTCACTAAATCAAAGTATACATTCTATGCATTGATAACACCAATCACCATTCTTTAACCATAATCTAATCTTGATAGATTATGGTTAAAGAATGGTTTCCAGTTTGAGCTGCAATCTGTGTCATATTTACTTTTAAATTATGTAGTTGTTCTGAACATCAAAGATTATTTCCACCAGTTAGTTAGCTGCTTTCCATTAAAGGGATCAAATGACCTTTCAGGTCAGAACTCCTGACCTGCAAATTATTTTTCAATGTAAAATAATTTCTAACTACAGCTGTCATGTGTAGGTATATATTTATTGTAACTGGAATAGTTGTCATTAGCTCATGGGTCCCTGAACATCATCATCATCATCATCATCATCAAAGACAAAATGCCAAATCCAGTCTGAACATCTGGCTGACTGTGCGATGATCCATAATAATAATAATAATAATAATAATAATAATAATAATAATAATAATAATAATAATAATACTTGGAAGGGATCTTGGAGGTCATCTAGTCCAACCCCCTGCTCAGGCAGGAAACCTATACCATTTCAGACAAATGGCTGTCCAATCTCTTCTTAAAGACTTCCAGTGTTGGAGCATTCACAGCTTCTGGAGGCAGGTTGTTCCACTGATTAATTGTTCTAACTGTCAGGAAATTTCTCCTTAGTTCTAGGTTGCTTCTCTCTTTGGTTAGTTTCCATCTGTTGCTTCTTGTACCCTGCTGTAGCTTCTTGCTTAAGGTGCTTTGGAGAATAGCTTGACTCCCTCTTCTTTGTGGCAGCCCCTGAGATATTGGAACACTGCTATCATGTCCCCCCTCATCCTTCTCTTCATTAAACTAGACATACCCAGTTACAGCAACTGTTCCTTATATGTTTTAGCCTCCAGTCCCCTAATCATCTCTGTTGCTCTTCTCTGTACTCTTTCTAGAGCCTCAATATCTTTTTTACATCATGGTGACCAAAACTGGATGCAGTATTCCAAAACTCCCAGTCTTCCAATGAGGGCTGGGAGTTTGTATACATGACTCATGGGAACTGATGTTGGGATCTATGTGAAGATGATTCTTGTACAAACAAGACAGAGATAATGATCACAGGAAACATGGGTACCTCCAAAATGGATTAGAGGGACAAATGACACGTATCTCAATGTGCAGACAAGGCAACCTATTAGATCTAACTCAAGTACCCAGTGGGATATTTTGCATAATGATTTTACCACATATGCTATTTGGACTTCAACAGGCATTTCTAGGAAACAATTTTTGGAATATCACCTATTCCAGTTCTTCTTGTTTCTATCTGTTCCTTTTAATTTCTATCAAAAATCCAAAGCTGCATCCTAAGAAAAGACTTCATGCTCTGCTTTATTCCTTAGCATCCTTCCACTTGAAAATTCTCAGCCTAGCTAAGAATCACAGCAGAGAAATTCTGACTCTGGAAAATTGCTGCCAGTCATACCACTGGATACCTGATTCAGTTCAAATATTCATTATCATGGTCACTGAGCAGCCTTACAAAAATTAATAATTATAAACAGAGGCATATTAACACAACAGGCAAGGTAACAGGAGATAAGCGACAAGTCGGTTTGCCTTCTCAAACTTCTAATAACCTGCTGCAGCCAAATATAGAACTGCCAGCAAAACAGTATGTGGGAGAGAGTGAGAAAAGAAATGAAATGGGTGTGTGTGTGTGGGAGGGGGTATCATTTAACTGTATGCTAGTTGTTGGCAAATTCTGCTTGCTGTCATGGAGAATTTGGCTACACTGACAACCTTAGAGACTCCGTTGCACAAAAGATGCTGTACATAAAACTCATCCAAGCAAACAAAATTTTGATAAGAGGAATTATTAAATTGTTGCATAAGCTTCTATATAAAACACTGTATAATAAAATTTTTGACAATCCCCAGAAGGATATAATAATAGTTTTTTAAACACACTTTTGAGATTTGCTGAAAGTAAAATAGTAAAAGTGAAAGGCATGCAAGTCCTGTGATGTATAATTTACCAATCAGTTGGTTCCGTAACTGAGCATAGGGGAGAATTTTGCAATATTCAGAATGAGATTTCATATCCTCCAATCTTAGTCTGAGCAGTTTGAGAACTACCTTATCCATCTTATACCCGAAGATCAACAGCATAGCCATTTTTTGTCAGCTCTCCATATGGAAGAGGTCTGACAGTTTTCCATCATGGTTAGCAGGATTAATTTTTATGGGTGAAAAATTATCTAAAATGGGCTGTATCTTTGTCTCATCCTCGATTTGCATGTATCAATAGAAGAGAATCCCATTTGGTAAACAATGAGCCCCCCCCCACACCAAAATTTCTTCAGATGTGTACACTAAATAGTCTCTTACATAGTAACATTCATGCAGAGGCTTAATTACATTCCATTTAGAAACTGGATTAGCACCTTGACCTCAAATAGTTTTATGATGAAAAAAATAGAGGTTTCTTTTTACCCTTCTGAAATTAATACCCTTACATATTTGGGAATTCTGAAAAGTATGGCTGCTGCATTTCCCTGTGGCACAAAAGCAGTCCCAAACACTCAAAACGTATTACATGCTGAGTAGTATAACCATCACTTCTCTAAGCCCATTCTTGTTCTTCTCTGGGTGGTCATGCTCTACATCTTCTCACAGTTAATCTGCAGTGAGTACTCTTTGCAGAGGACGATCAATGCTCTTAAGCGCTCTTCTAAACCCTGTTAGTAATGTGGATCCTTCTCCTCTTGGTAGACTCCTTTGTTGGAGAGGTATTTAAACAGAGGCTATTGAGGGTGGTGTAGTAGTGGATTTCTGCACTGGGCAAATATTGAACTTGATGATTTCCAAGATCGCTTTCAATCTTCACAGTCAATTACTGTAAGAATTGGAGAGAGGAACCATATCCACCTTCAATAGGATGATTTTTTTCCCCATTAAAAACAGTGGAATATCAGCCTTCCACACACTGTGGAAAATGGCATATAGCTAGAGAGGGCTCAGGATTCAATTGTATTATAACCAGTGGTGGGATTCAGCTGGTTTGCACCAGTTCGGCAGAACCGGCAGCTAATTTTTTGTTGCCCAGGCCCAGAATGGACTTCCGGAAGCGGCATCCACACAGAGAACCGGTTGTTATGTGCTGTCAAGTAGCTTGAACTATTCCTTTTTTTTTACATTTTTTTTGTAGAATTTAAACATATTTTTTTATAGGTGTACTCCCTTTTGTTCAAGCATCATCCAGTAAAGAAATTGCACTGAGTCAACATAACAGTGGCCTTGTTATGTTGGCACATTTGTGATCAATCCATCATTTTGGTCCATTTATTTGTTCATGTTAATAATTGCTGCATAATCTAAATCAGTCCTTCATATCAGAATACAGAATAGCAGAGTTGGAAGGGACTTTGGAGGTGCCATTGCTCAAGACGGAACCCTGTTCAGTTTCTGGATAAATGTCTGTCCAATCTCTTCTTTAAAACCTCCAGTGATGGAGCTTTTCAGATAAATCTTTTTGTCTGGTTGCTACCAATATTAGAAGACCGAATCTGTGTGAATCGCTCAGAAATGTATTTACTCTCACAGACCACTTTATGTTTTTTTATGTGCAAAAACATGACCAACAAAAAGCTCCATAATTTCTAGTAAACCCACATCAGACTCATTTTAGCTCTCAGTTATGAAACTCACTTGCAAATTTAACACACTGCGGGAGGTTTACGTGCAGTCAATATTGCTTACCTTAGCTCCCATCCAATCCCATCTATCAGCCATTAAAAAAAAAACCTAGTACATCGCTAATTGCTTGCACCACATGAACATGTGTATAGATTTATTTCATATCATTTGACTGATAGATTATTAAAAAAAAAACAAAAAAAACACAAATGATCTTGAAAGTATACTTAGCATTTATTATTTGGTCCTTCCCTGGCATTAAAATCTTCACTCAGAATCAGCAAAAGACATAATCCTGCCAACGTAAGCATCTTTAATTTGATACTCAAAACTTGACATTTGAAGGTAAACATTACAAGGAGCCTGTTTGGTTAGCCCCTTCCCAAACTTTAAACTGTTGCTAGGGGAGAGAAAATAATAGCCATTTCCTATCTAGCATCCAAACATTGTTCTAAAATGCATGGACATTGAATTCTATCTTGGTATCTCAGCTTGCAATGTTCCATGAGATGAAAATGAGGATGCTGTATGAGACTGAATGTCAATCAGAAGGTAATCACAATTCCTGTATCTCCTTTTGTTGTACACATTTTATAGTCTCTTTACCAGAATCTGTGGATCCTTATAGAGGGATCCTTGCCTGCATTAACAGAGGGATAGAAAGGTAGATAGGTAGAAGATCACGTGATGTGTTAGTACCGCTTTATAAAACTTTAGTAAGACCACACCTGGAATATTGCATCCAGTTTTGGTCACCACAATATAAAAAATATGTTGAGACTCTGGAAAAAGTGCAGAGAAGAACAACAAAGCTGATCAAGGGCCCGGAGGCTAAAACACGCAAAGAACGATTGTAAGAACTGGGCATGGCTAGTCTAGTGAAAAGAAGGTCTAGGGGTGACATGATAGCAATGTTCCAAAATTTGAGAGGTTGCTACAAAGAAGGGGGGAGGGGGGGTCAACCTACTTTCCAAAGCACTAGAAGGCCAGACAAGAAACTAATCAAGGAGAGATTCAACCTAGAGATAAGGAGAAATTTTCTGACAGCGAGAACAATCAACCAATGGAACAGCTTGCCTTCAGAAGTGGTGCTCCATCACAGGAGGCTTTTAAAAAGAGATTGGACAACCATTTGTCTGAAATAGTATTGGGTCTCCTGCTTGAGCAGGGGGTTGTACGGTACTAGAAGATCTCCAAGGTCCTTCTAACTATGTTATTCTGTTATTCTGTCTTCTCAGCCTTCTAGTAATACCAGTGAATGGCACTATAGGGAATTTATATCCACCTTTCAATTAGTACTCGATCCATTTGGATCTATTGCAGCATGTGTTTAGTCTACATTTATTTATTTGTCATTTTATTTATATATCAAACTTCTTAACTGCCCATCTCTCTCATAGAGGGGCTCTGGACAGTGTACAATTTAATCAATATAATAGCATATTCTAAAAATGAATAATTTAAGATTTATTTTTTTTAAAAAAATGTAAAACATCATAAAATTACAAAAAGTGGAGAGATCTAAGATGAGGAGACTAGGAGTTGTTAATTGAGGTAGGGAGGTGTTCTCATGGGGCCAGTCAGCTGAATGGCTGTGTGGGCACCTGTGCCTGCTCTGTAAGGCTACACGGCTAGGTTTTGATCCCTTTGTGGAAGCCAAGAGATTGGGGACTTTTCTTAAATCTGAGGGCAAGATATTCCGCAAAGCAGGGAGAGCTGCTTTGTGGAACATCTATATGCTATATGATTTTTGCAAAATATTTGAAACCATCCAAAGTATATATTTGTAATAAAGGCATTACTGTCATCTTTCTGTTATAGGTTTAATTCAGTTATGCCAGAAAATAAAAGGCACGGTGCTCATTCTGTAATAATACAACCAGAAATTCTAAACAACTCAATATTTTCATATCCCCCTCCCTTTTGCTTATGTGTCTTGATGTAGGACTAGTCCTGCACCGAGATTCTTCCAGACCTTGGTCTATGTGGAAGAACTTGGAGCTTTTGCAATTAGCAGTTTCAGCCCTCCCAGAGAGCAGGAAAGGGAGAGTATGGTAGAGAACCACAGAAATGACCTTGGAAAAGGAATGAGGCAAAAGTTAGCACAACATGATTTAAGTCCAGCAGAAAAGGGAACATTAGAGAGAAGCTTTACTTGGCTTTGCCTTAACTCCCTTTGGTACAAGAGGGAAGGAAGAAAAATGCTGGCAGGCTTTCAAGATCGCGTTGCAATTGCCAATATTAAAAAAAAAAAATTCTTGCAGAATCTGTTTCCTGGATGGCCTACCTTGAATGGCTGACAGGTATCCGTATTTGTTTCCCAAATTGTCTCTTTCCAGTCATGGTCGATTGGGTGGAATTAATTTAATTCCATGCAGGTGTTGAGTCTGTTTATGAGCTAAATCTAAACCTGAGGGATAATTGATAGATCAAGTGAATTTTTTAAAATGTTCCCAGCCATGTAACAGCTCCCAACCAATTCCCAGCTAATCCCAAAAAAGCTGAGCAGAGTTGGACTTCATAGATATTTGGATAGGACCCATTAGAAAATGCCAGAGCTAAAGGCTGGATTGGGAAGCTTAAAAAATAGCACCCCAAAAGAAGGAAATGCATTCTACAATTATCTGTCTGTCTGTCTGTCTGTCTGTCTGTCTGTCTGTCTGTCTGTCTGTCTGTCTGTCTGTCTGTCTGTCTCTCTCTCTCTCTCTCTCTCTCTCTCTCTCTCTCTCTCTCTCTCTCCATACATACATACATACATACATACATACATACATACATACATACATACATACATATACATATACACAGTGGTGGGATTCATATCCACCTTCAATAGGATGATTTTTTTCCCATTAAAAAACAGTGGAATATAAGCCTCCCACACACCCTGGAAAATGGCATACAGCTAGAAAGGGCTCAGGATTCAATTGTACTATAACCAGTGGTGGGATTCAGCCGGTTCGCATCAGTTCGGCAGAACTGGTAGCTAACTTTTTGTTGTTCAGGCCCAGAATGGACTTCCTGAAGCAGCATCCACACAGAGAACCAGTTGTTCACATATTTGAATCCCACATACACACACACACACACACACACACACATCCATATATTTATCGGGAGTCAATCTTAACTCAAGGGAAACTTTATCTTTTTTAAAAATAAATATAACACTTTAATGCCTGGTCTCCCACCTACCCCCTCCTCCTCTGCTAAACCAGTTAAATGTATGGGGGGAATATGGCCTAAACAACCAATCAATTGAAACCTGGCACACCTTATCATGAAATAAAGAAAAAGTACAGGATTATACATGTACTGTCCATATAATGTAAAGTTGTTTGCTTCAAAATGCAAATAGGAGGAGCATATTTTTGAAATAGTTTTAAAAGTGTATGTAGAAATTCCTTCAACCAAAGAAAACAAAATCAAAACTCTTAAAATGAGAGATTCATCTAGTTTCACTGCAGGGACATTTTAATATATTTAATATAGGAATAATGTTAAAATTTCTTCCTTCTTTGGTGTGTTCCAGGCACGATACTTGGACACAGTAAACAATCCTGGATACATTCATATCCTTTCTTTAAGGATAGAATGGGAGGTGACCAAAATGCAAAATGAAAGAAATGTATTAATAATTTTAGATAAATGCCTTAATATTTCAAGACAATAGAGTTTTGGATGAATGGGGATCATATTTAGCATCTAATTATGGAGTATGGAAGAAAACATTATTCTGGGCATGATTTTCCCTCTGCACTTCAGGGTTTTATTTCTGTTTCTTTTGAATAACTGAAGAATATACACATTTCCAAGAGGGATTAAATAAATTTGAATAAAATATGTATGTTTCATTTCAATCCAATAATTTTGCTTTTCTCGCCACAGTATTTTTGGTGCCAGATTCTAGATACCTGGAATGCGACTCCTCCAACTAACATTAAAATACAACTTGAGTTTTGCAGATGCTGTGCAAAAGCACACGAACCAAGCGGAGGTCTCTTTGGAGGGTTTCAAAATTATCTGTAGCAAAACAGCCAATATGAAAATGCTAAAGGCAAGTTAAAACATCAAATGACTGAAAGATTATAATCCACACAGGCTTTTCACTTAAACAGAAGGCTTTAAGAAATAATAAAAAAGTCAACTAACAAGCCAAGTGCAATCTATTTTTGCCTTCAGATCTTAGAAATTCTCTGAATAGTTAACTTCAGTTAAGGTATCATATTTTAGGAGGATCATTGCTTTGTAGACAATGTACTACAACTTTTCTATCCAAAATATTACGCAAAAACCAATATTACGCTCGGGCACAACAGAATCACCCTTGATTTCTGCTCAGCCTGTTCAAAAAGAGTCAAGATAAAATAGGAAGGAAGGCATTTGTGTGGACATCAGACCCTGCTAGCAGCATTCTGCTCAAGATCCTATCTTACTGCTGTTACGTCACTGCAATTTTGACATGGCAAAGCTACATTTGATCCAAGCCTTGCTTATATCGCATGATTCTAGTACTATTGATAATGTCAGAAACCCCTAAAGTAGGTGGCTGGGTAGGAGAATATATTTATTCCGTTCAGATTTTAGAAGTAGTCTTAGCTGCAACTTCATGCTTGTACAAGAAAAACTGAGATTAAATTATATGGTATTTTAGAAAGTATTCAACAAAACATAGGCCCTCAAGATCTTATCAAGTCCTGGAAACTTAACAGAGGAAAGGCAATATCAGTGTAGGAGATGACCAGGCTGAGCCTGAAGGAGAGGTCAAATGTGTCATCAATCTTGAGTCCCTTTGTGCCCACAAGAGATGTTAGTCCAGCCCATCTTGAATTCCATTGACCTTTATTTACCGCCTGTTTGCTTTGACCATTAGTAGTTCAGGTTCTTGTAGAGAGCATAAGCTTGTAATAAACCTTTATATTCATTTGAACTGTCAGGACTTCCTGATTTTCCCTGCACTTGACAATCCATCTATCAAAGATTGGTAAAGATGATTTGTGGAAATATATCTGATTCTGGCAATGGACTCTCTGCTTCATTTTCATCTTCCAAAACTCTGGCATTTGGTTCAAATTTGCTTCTTTTGCAGATCTAAGGACTTCAACTAGTCATACTTCCAGTTTATGTGTCAAATATGAAAATGGTGGTGATATGGGGAGAAGGAACTGGTTTCATGCTTCATTACTGATTTAGGCCTTTTTTCTATCAATACATAACCCAGAATAGTATACTTCCTGTGTGCAGTTAATTACTGATAGTTAAATGTTTGATCCCTGATTCTTGCCACACTCATTCTGATCAACTTGTGTCCTTACTTTCATCCAATTCCAAACTGTGATCAAACTGTGTCCTAAGTCTGTGTTTTTCTTTAAAATGTTCTCTTAATCTTCACTACAAAAGCAGTGCCATGCATATAAGAAAATGTTATACTGTGTTATATCATCAGTATAAAATAAAAAAATGTGAATTTTGAAATGATTAGGTATAATTGTTATTTATTATTATTATTATTATGTATTGTGAGAGTTATGGAACCTGAGAAGTATTAATAAATTACACACACACACACACACACACACACACACACACACACACAAGCTCCTGTTTGGTGCTTCTTTCCAGGTGTGTTATTTTACAATACTCATCTTTCTCTGCCATCATGGCCCACATTATGGATTAAGGCAGCACTTTTCAAATCAGAATGTGTATAGCCTGAGGATAGCTGTGAGCAAGGCAAAAGGAAAGAGATATTTTGCAATCATTTTTGGATGACTGGACCAATAAATATTAATTGACATATAGTAGACTGAAAATTTTACAAGAGTCTGGATGATGGAGAAGGTTTGCCAAGGGGAGAACAATGAAAGCTACTATTATAGCTAAAATGATTCTTAGCCAAGAGACACATGGACGTTGAAGATTTCAAATGTGAACATCAGTCCAAACTTGAAAAATGTTAAACCTATTTACACATTATTCAGTCTCATTATCTGCAAACATGATTTGAGGCAGGAACACAGCCATGGTCCTAATTCTGACATGTTTCTGGACTAACCGTGCTTTCTGTCTATTTAATAGATAGTATGTAAGGCGTGCAGCTTTTTCAAATGCTCACAATATAAGCTTTTTGAGGTAAAAAAAAACAAACAGGAATGCCCTTTATTGTTGTAGGATAGAATAGCCAAATATTGAAAGCCTGGCAGAGTTTCTCTCTGACCCATCTTATACTATACAAATCAAGGCAGGGTTTTTTGAGCTTCTTCCTCATGCTCTCCTCTTTCTTAGGACTGAATAACCTTTTCCAAAAGTCCTGTCTTAATGGATTATTCATTCCTTCCCCATTCCCAGCCTATGAAATCCTGAACAATGTCTCAGGTGCCGTGGCCATTATTCAGGAATATATTGTAGGTAATTCCTGGGTGCATTGCAGCACTTTGGCACTTGTGAGCCCCACACTCCTGACCACTGCTGAAAGAAGCCACTATAGGTCAGGACATTTCTTCAGAAAACATTCCTCATCATGTGGACATGAGGGATTTGAAAGGAGTGGTAGAAGTAGCAGAATTGTCCCTGCTTAAAGCCACAAATGATCTACACAGGAGATCATAAGGCTACTGGAACAAGAAAAAATAACAACTCTTTTGCACTTATACAGCAATGCATTTGCCACTGCAAAGTTCTGCAGTCACAAGTTGCCTGGCATGTTCATGTTCTGCATTTTTTGTGTGTGCTTAAATTTAAAACAGGTGTATGTGTAACTTGAAACACTGTAAAATGGTCATGTTGGCAGCTTGTTTGGGAAATATTAATTTCACTGCCATTTCCATGGACATTAATATGTTTTCATCATAAAATTGATTCTTTCTCTTTAGAAGTTCCATGCACTTGCCTAGTGCTCTTTTCTGCAGCAGTTACATAAACATTAATTATTTGGTGAATTCCTCCCCTCCCCATCATCTATCCTAAAGAAATCTCTCAGCTGTACCTGAACCCAGACGCTACAGTCACTTGATTAATCACTCTGACAGATTAGCTCAAGTTTTACAAATGTTGGCACCTACTTTTGATGATGTAGAGTCGACATATAGAGCCGTGGTTGATGACCGTTTAATTTCATTCACCCAGCTTCCTTAGAAATGGTAGCTGAAAGAAGAGCTATTACTGAACATACTTCCTTTGCAGATTGAAATGATACACTTCAAGAATCAAGGTCTTACTTTGAACAGAAAGCAATCAAAGTGGACGTAGGGGCTACTGTAAATACGTTTCACCCGTAGGGGGTGTGAATCTCCCTACAAATTGAAATAGAGTGTTGACAGAACTATTAAGATCAGATGAAGAAAGAAGAAACTAGGCAACTATTGAGGGTAGGCTAGATAGAATAAGGGTTATTTAGCTGAACCATGATACAGCCATGGTGCTTGGGCAATGACATGTTTTCCTCATGGCATCTGGCAATAACTGCAGCTGGTCTCCCCATGAAACACAGAATCTATGAAAATGAATGCTAATGCATAGCAATTGACTTACCTAGCATTGTCCAAAAGTGACCTTCTGTAAGCTACTGGGTTGTAAGTGCAACAAACCTTGAGAGTATCATGCTATTTCAGAAGACATAAATCATGCCATTTGGCACCAAAGAGCTTTTTTTTTTTTCTGTCAAGAGAGAATTTAGGAAAAGCTATTGGGAAGCTATCTAGGTAGTCACTAGGAATCAAAATAACTTGACCAGTCAATCAGTTGGGGAGCTATACTTTGATGTGAAGCACACTGGCCCTGTCAGGTGGAAGGGAAATGACCACATGAAATCATATTTGAATTCAATATCTTCACTGTGTAGTGTAAGGATATAGGTTAAAGAACAGGAACAGCAGGGTTCCAGCCCATCTGCAGCCCTAGAAGCTCCTTAGATAATTTTGAGCCAGTCACTCTCTTTCAACCCAACCTACCTCATAAGACTATTGTGAAGAAAAAAAAAGTGTTATCTATTGACTTGAGTTCTTCAATAAAAGAGGGGATACGAATTTAACACATAATAATCTAAATCCAGTGAATAAACAAACTCATCAGCTTAGAACAGGAAAGGAGAAAAACAATTTCCCAGGAATGCCAGAAAAAAGAGGCCGTCCCAAAGGTGCTTTTTCCAAAAAGGCAACTGGACTTCTTTGGGAAGAGAAGCTGGGAGGATCCTACCTGAAAACCTCAAGTTATCTATCCCACTTGAGACAAACTGCAGATTTAGAAAGTAATACTGTGGGTAACTACAGATAGAAAATTCCTGAGAGATTCCTAACTGCCACAAAAGACTCTGAGGTGGCACATACATTTAAGAGGGGGATTTCCACTATTTCTGTCTTGGCTACATTGATTATCTTGCACCTTTATTAAATCTTGCTCAACATCATCATAAATATAGTATACAACAAGTGTTTTCATCAGCACCAACAACTGCCATATCAAATATTTTCTTAGTGCGTTGAAAGTTAGCATCCCTGAATACCAATGACACCACCACCATCACCACCATCCAGTTCACAAAATCCTGTCCCAAACTGCTTGGTGTTTTGTAAATGTTAAAGCCACATTTGCAGTCTTCGCATCAATGATAGTTTTATGCTACCGTAACAGATCGTAACTTAAAAACAGTTAGTATATATGCCTGCTTATGTGAATATTTTACAGTTTGAGAAAACAGACTCGAATTTCATAGGGAGGTCTTCCGTTCTCATACTGAGTGGGGAAAATAAAATGAGGCTCCAGTAACATGACAGTAAAACATTAAAGCAGGAGGGCATAGGAGCTTTGAGTGCTACAGGAAACAACCCATTCCAATAAAATTGGGAGCAGGAGCATCAGTGTGGGATTCAAATATGTGAACAACCGGTTCTCTGTGTGGATGCCACTTCCCGAAATCCCTTCTGGGCCTGGGCAACAAAAAATTAGCTACCGGTTCTGCCGAACTGCTACGAACTGGCTGAATCCCACCACTGAGGGGCATCATGGAAGGGCAAAAAAGTCAGGATAGTGGCTAGAACTGTTTGCTCAAAGCATGTGTGATGCACTTCAAAAGGAAGTGAGTCATCAATTGAGTAGTTGCTGTGACCTTGCCTTTTTTATCCTCCTTGAGAATGCCCACTGAGTGGGATGAAAAGAAAAATTAAGTTTAATTTACTTTTAATTATTTTAAAACACTGAACAGTTATCATCTATTTAATAATATCATCTTCTGCATTATTAAAGAAATATCTTTAGTCGGCAACAGCTGGAGTTTATAGTGGCCACTTCCTATTGTAAGGGGAGGATTCATGGAGCTCTGAAACAACAAATGTAGAGGTCATTTGCCCCCCTTCAAAACGCAGAGCATTTCCTCTGTTTTTCTTGACTCCCTGTGATAGCCATCAGCCCTCCAAACAAGGAACATGAAACATAACATCAAGGTGAAGTGGCCCAAAAATCTGTTCTGATGTGTGGGAGGCAGGATGGGCGGGCGGGAGAATATATTTTATTTGTTGAAAAAGCATCTTAAGTGCTTGAACAACAACAACAAAAAATTGGCGGCATTCATGAACCATGTATACGTGGTTAAGCTCAAGAACCATTTCAAAAGTATTTATTTGGGGGAAATGCTTGTGCCAATCTGTGCTAATGTAGTAGATTTGAAAGGCTGATTTTTTTATGGCCCCTATAAGAATAGCAAAAAAAAATATTCATAACATTCATAAAGGCACTAGACAGAGTCCAGAAAATGTTTCTTGTGACTAGTGAAATGGGACTAGGTTGTGATTAACATTTGATGTCAGAGAGTCTCGACTGTGACAAACTTTGCTGGATTATGCAACCATAGCTAATAATCAACTTACCATAATTCAATTTAATAGCTAAAACGCTTCGCAAATGATGCACCAATGAAGGGAAAGGAATTGTGAATATTCTAGGTAACAATGGAGTCAGAGCTTACATATCTCACCCAATGGTGTCTTGGCGCATCCTCCTCATAAAGAAAGTATCAAGGAAGGTTCGTTTTTCCTTTCCACTCCTTTGTAATATGCAAAAGTTCCAAAAGCTCAGTATCAAGCGTCTACCATCACAGTAAAGGGACAAAAGCTGCAAGTAGTGGACCAATTTACGTATCTTGGTAGTACCCTCTCCCGTGCAGTGACAATTGACAACGAGGTCAACTGTAGAATTGCTAAGGCAAGCTCTGCATTTGGCAGATTGCGACTAAAGTATGGGACTGCCATGGAATAAGCCTTGCTACTAAGCTTAAAGTTTACAAGGCAGCAGTGTTAACTACTCTGTTGTATGCTAGTGAGACCTGGACAGTGTACAAGAGGCATGTGAGGCAACTGAATTATTTCCACATGACTTGCCTTCGTAGAATCCTGAGGATCCGGTGGCAAGATAAGATACCAGACACTGATGTTCTCTCCAGAGCAGGCCTATCATCAGTTTACACTCTGTTGATGAAAGCCCAGATGCGCTGGGCAGGCCATGTTGTAAGGATGCCAGATCATCGCATAACTGTCTCAAGGAAAACGATCACACGGGGGACAAAAGAAGCGATATAAAGATATGCTGAAAGCCTGTCTCAAGTCCCTGGATATTAACATCACCTCCTGGGAACCTCTGGCACATAATCGATCGACATGGCATTCTCTGGTGTACCAGGGTTGCCAGATATATGAACATAGAAGGACAATCTTGGCACAAGAGAAGCGTGCACTCTGCAAAGCCAGAGCTGTAAATGCCGAAGTAACAGTGTCTACATTTCTTTGTTCAGTATGTGGCAGAACATTCCGTGCTAACATCGGTCTTATCAGCCACCTACGGACACATCGTTGATGGCCCATAACCCATAAGATGTCAAGGTCCTCATCAAATTCGATGGACGAACAACAACATGCAAGAGCTGAGAACCAGCATCCATTAAGACGGCTGTGTGACACTTTGAAGAAATACTTTGCTTTGCACATGGATCTAATGAAACAGTGCAATCCGTGACATTTCTGTGGAAGAAGTCAGGGTGCATAAAACTGACATCTAAAAGATCAAGCAGTAGACAAGGAAGTGGGGATGTATGTCTCTTGAGAAAAAGTGGATACTGGAAGGATGGGGTTTTTTTCCCCTTCCAATCCAAGCAGAGGGATCAGAAGTGGTGGCAATATGTTTCTCTTCCATGCTGTGATATAGAAGATAAGTCTTGAGGAATTTTTTGATATTATGTTTAAAATGAAATGAAAAACAGTTTTAATATGACAAAGCTATGCTGCCTTGGAAAATGATAACGATTTTATCCTGGAAACAGACAAAACTATCAACAGCCTACATTGACAGCTGAATTGGTAAAGCCAATATTCCAAGGAAAGAATGACCAGACAATGAAACAAAGGAACATGCTGTTTCTATAATCTAGAACACTTGCCCCCCCCAGGACCCCATGCTGAAAAACTGCCAATAAGAGGGTGGCATGCTTGTGCACCATCCAAAAAGGCAGTGATTTTGACTTCTGGTGAGGACATGGTAAATTAGAAATATTTGAAGGAGTGGGGATGGCATTGTGACCAAAATTGGCAACCAGAAGATAGATCCTGGCCAGTGAATTATCTCTGGAGCACAGAGAGATCATGGGATTGCCTACATATACTCTGGATAACTGCAACTCATGTGTAGGCTCCAGGAATCATAGTTTTTGAAGTTGGCTGGTGAGTGGAACAACTGGAAATCAAGAGGAAAAAAAGTGAGAAAAAGGGCAGAGAAGAGCAACTAAGATGATTAAAGGCCTGAGATTAAAACATATGAAGAACGGTTGCAGGATTTGGGTTTGGCTAGTCTAGAGAAAAGAAGGTCTAGGGGTGACATGGTAGCAGCATTCCAGAATTTGAAGGGCTACTGCAAAGAAGAGGGGGCCCACTTATTTTCCAAAGCACCAGAGGGCAGGACAAGAATCAATGGATGGAAGCTAATCAAGGAGAGAAGCAACCTAATCTGTACTTAAACTTTTGATTTTTTTCCTACCTAAATGTAAAACTTTGCTTTTCTCCACATTAAAACTCATATTGTTGGGTTGTTCAAGTTTGTCAAGATGTTTTTGAATCCTGAGTTTGTCTTCTAGGGTGTTGGCTATTCCTGCCAATTTGGTGTCATCTGCAAATTTGATGAGTTCCCCTGCTATTCCCTCAATTAAGTCATTAATGAAGATATTGAAGAGTACTGGGCCTAAGACGGAGCCTTGTGGTACTCCACTGCTTACTTCTCTCCATGTGGATGTAGTACCATTGAGGACTACTCGCTGAGTATGGTTTGTCAGCCAGCTACAGTTCCATCTGATGGTGTTGTTATCTATCCCACCTTTTTCTAGCTTACTAAGCAGCAGGATGTGGTCTACTTTATCAAATGTCTTACTGAAGTCTAAGTCCACGGCATTTCACTGATCTACTAATTTGGTCACTTTATCAAAGAATGAAATAAGATTGGTTTGGCATGATCTGTTTTTGACAAACCTGTGCTGGCTACTGGTTATAACTTTGTTTGCTTCTGGTTGTTTGCGGATATGTTTTTTGATGATCTTTTCCAAGATCTTCCCAGGTATTGATGTTAGACTGATTGGTCTGTAGTTTCCTGGATCTGTTTTTTTTCCCTTTCTTGAAGATGGGAACCACATCAGCACTTTTCCAATCCTCACGTACTTCTCCGGTGCTCCAGGATTTATGAAAGATGTGGTGCAATGGTTCCGAGATAACATCTGCCAGCTCCTTCATGGTGATTTATATTCATCAAAGTCGGATAGGTGTTGTCTTACCATTTTCTTGCTTATTTTAATTTTTGTTTCTAGTTTGTCTTTTGCAGTAGTTTTTTTTGGTATGTTGGACTACAATTTATTTTTGTGTAAAGACTGATGCAAAGAATGAGTTAAGCAGCTCTGCTTTCTCCCTACTGCCTGTTACTTCCTTGCCATCTTCTCTCTTTAGTGGACCTACAGTTTCCTTGACTTTTTTCTTATTGTTAATATTTTAGAAGAAACTTTTTTTATTATCCATGATTTCTGTTGTGAGTTTTTGTTCATTCTGAGCCTTTGCTTTCCTGACTTCATCTTTGCATGTTCTGGCTGTCTGCTGATAATCAGCCTTAGTTATGTGTCCCTCTTTCCATTTTTTGTACTTGTCAGCCAAGTACAATTTCTTAATCACTTCTGGAAGTATCTTTTTGCTAATTTTTCAAATATTAAGAACATTCAGAATGCAAAGTTTGAGGCTTTCATTGGGAAAATTTTCTTCAATCCTGAACAAAATACGTTTTCAAGTACAAGTGTAAGGATTTAGAAGTTTTGGGGAATAAACAGCAAAAGGGTGATTAGAATGTTGTTTTTGAAAAGTTATAAATAGATTAAAGGTTTAGATCGGCTTGAAATGGGATTTTGAAATTAATTGAAAGAATCCTTCCTGTGGGAAATAGCTAATGTTTTGAATTGGGGGGGGGGGGAATGATAGGATGGAAATTTGAAAATTGAACAGTAGAGGGAGCCAGAAGAAAATAAAGATTATAATTAAAGGAAAAAAATATCTATTAAACCTCTTAACACAAAACAGAGCAAAATGTTTTTGGATATACTTAAGAATATTTATGGACAATGGACTCAGAAATTAATTTTAAGAATGTCTTTCATCATAGATAGTGTGTGCATTATGTCATGGATGAGAAACAAGTTTACTGCATAAGATGAAAACAATTTTTTAAAAAAATGACGCTACAAAAATTATCTGAAAATAAGATGAACTACTGTATATAAAAATAAGAACAGCTGATATTTTAATAATTAAAGGGAACATGCAAATAACAAACTAGGACAGTGACTTGGATATTTTTGCTATATTGGATTTACAAAGGAGACTTGTTAAAGTTTTGAAAGATTTGGTGAGAAAGAAAGAAAAGAAAATAAATCAAGTGTAAGGACATTATTTGAAGAGATTAAAGATTAAGTTTGCTAAAAATAAAAGGAAGGAATATAAAATTGGTATATCTGATCAAGTTTAAAATATACTTTGTTATTTCAGGTAGCTTTTAATGGACTTTTGCTGATCAGGACTGAACAATATTTTAGAATTTGTCTATATAATGGACATAATATGTCCATTTGTTGTACCTTAAGAGAAAGTGACAAGTTGTTTAAATTGTTTATATTTGTTGTGATGAAGGGAGAAAGTTACTTCTTTTTTCCCCTTTTCTTTGTTATATTCTCATTTTACTTTACTTTTCTATGCTTCCATACATATGCACACATACACAGAGATGTACTTTTCTTTTCTGCACTTTTTATTTTTATTTTTATAATCTGTGCTAGTTTTATCTTTATAATTCCAATCCTTAATGCAATTATTATTATTTTTTTTAAAGAGACAGGGAGATTCCAAATCCCTACATTTGATATAAAGCTATGCTGGCATTGTGTAACTATATGGGAAACCTAGAGAAATGTGTGATTCTGTGTTAATGAATTACAAATGGGAAGACCTGAAATGAATTTCCAGTGTGCTTCTTTAGTTGCCCTACTCTCAGCTGACCTGTTACAGCAGCAGCCCCAGCAAGCTGTTAGTTTGAAATACTTTCTACCAGATTTTTATTTATTTATTTATTTATTACTTAGATTTCTATGCTGCCCTATTTCAAGAACTCAGGGCAGCTCACAACATAAATACTACATGTAGAAATCTAATATATAAAAAATCATTTATAAAACCCGTCAATTAAAAGACCAATCATCCAAAACAAACATACAAACATACATACACTGGCTGGGGCCAGGTGTTAACTGCCCCAGGCCTGTCGGCAAAGATGAGTCTTAAGTAATTTGCGAAAGGCGGAGAGGGTGGGGGCAATATGGATTTCCGGGGGGGAGTTGATTCCAGAGGGCCGGGGCCGCAACAGAGAAGGCTCTTCCCCTAGACCCCGCCAGGCGACACTGTCTGGCTGACGGGACCTGGAGAAGGCCGACTCTGCGGGCCCTAACCGGTCGCTGGGTTTCATGGGGCAGCAGACGGTCCCGTAAGTATTATTTAACTTAGTTGTATTTGTGCAGCATAAAATGGATAATGTTTACTTTTCTATGTTTTTCCTGTTGTTGTTCTTTTCTCTTTTTATTTATTAGCTTTAGTTTTGTACCCTGATAATTTAAACCTTCTTGCTGATATGTTTGTAAGATGGGTGATCAAAGGTCCAGGGTATAAATTAAATAAATAAATAATTAAACACCAAGCAGGAAGCAACACGTTTGTGAGCACCTAAACAGAAATGCAATAATTAGCAAGAACTAGCATGTGTTTGTCATTCTCAAGTCATTCCAAGGTAATCATTTTCTCTTTCTCTCTTTCTTCCTCTCTCCTCTATTCTCTCTCTCTCTTTCTCTCTGACAGATTTGTTGTTTAAATCAGGATTTTGTTTAGGTAATTACTGTGTTAGCTGCAAGTTGTGTTAGTGCAGAATTTTACTTTGGGATAAAGCATTTTTAAGTGGCTAGGGTGGAGAAGAATATGTGGGAGAAAGTTAGAAGCCTGAGAAAAGTGAAAGTGAGCATTTCATGTAACTGTGAAGAATACTAATCAGAGAATGACTTGAGAAGGTTGAGTGGGGGAGTGAGGTTAGGGAAGCTTTGGGCTGACAGCACTAGAGAACATCACACAGAAATGAACTCCAGATTAGCTGGAAAGCTGAGGCAGAAGAACCTCTATCCTTAGAAGGTGATACACTTGGCAGTAGGCACCATGGATGACTGCAAAATGATGAAGTATGATGTCCGCCATTAATACCAAAGACCAGAAAGTGGACCAGCACCAATTGGAAATATAGGGAAGTAAATTTGGATTGGATATCAGGAGGAATTTTCTGAGGGCAAAAGCTGTCAAGGGGATGGTTGCCTCATAAAGTGGGCGCGTTCCCTTTCACTGGATGTCTTCAGAGTCTGAATAGCCAGCTATTGAAAATGCTTTGGCAGATTCTAACTGAGCAAAGATTCTTTTATGAACTCTGAGGTCACTTCCAACGACGTAGTGGTGAAATGGATTTTATGGTGCTATTTTAAAAGGTCGTTTTATTATCTGGCAAATCTACTCTGTTCCCCTAATGCTTTCACAATTTAATTTTACGTAATTCTAATCAACAGGGCTGAAAAGAATTCCATTATAAATTCCACCGGTAGCCAGCAGATCCATCTGTCCATCTGCATTACTGTCAGCAGATCTATGGCAGGAAAATCTGATAGGAAAAAGAGCTTCTACTTTTCAAAGCATATGTGGCCATCAGAAGTGCACAGATCTTTTTGAAAAGATAAAGGAAAAAGACCTTTATCAACTTTCTAACCTTTTTGAAAATATTACCAATCTCATCAGATACTGGGTCAAAGTAATATATTCTTCTATGAATTAAAATAACAAATATAAAATTGTCACCCTATGCAGGTTGTTAAATTTTCCCTGAACTGTTATCGTTCTGCTGAGTTCAATGTGACTTATTCACATTGTTAGGAATGCAATCTTGCTTTAGACCATCAAACAATATGAATATTTTATACATGGTTTTCCTTACTTATTATTTGCATTATTGTTTGCATTTCTACCCTGTCTGTCCTAATATAGAAGGAAATTCAATATTATTTCATGGCTGAGATATGGCATTTCCATTGAGGTGTACCTTGATGGACTTTTTTAGTATAACATTTATATGTTTGTTTACTGAATCAGTTGAGTTATTTTTGGTGAAATGAAATAAAAAATTTACTAATGACTCAAAGAAGGTACAATTGCTATGTTCTCCTGGCACTCCCCCCCCAAAAAAATCCCATATAAATAGTCCCAACAAATGGAGAAATTTTCCGAAGCTCTATTAACAAAGCTATTTTCACCAATTTCACAATATTAATTTAAATAAGAGCTTCAGGAAGCCATTGAAGACAGCATTTCTAGGAAAATGCAAGCTACAGTTTAATTAAGAAAAGGATATATTGATTGCTATATAAAAGAGAGATTTCTGCACAGAACAAGTGCATAATTCAATCTTATTTCAAGATGTTGAGTTTTGTATTATACTGAAAACAATTTTGTTAACAAACTAATTAATGCAGGAAGACTGCTTCAAGAGTTGATGCTATTGCACTTTTGCAGGAAAATATTTTTGATTACCTCCTATAAAGAAATAACAAAACTTGACTCTCGCCCACATAGGGACAGATTAATTACATATTGGCAAGTCTGAACAATACATACATTAGGTTAAAATGGGGCTAGGTAGATTGTGGTATTCAGGGTATTGTAGAAATCCGGCTGTTATCATATCATATTGTTGAACCAGGCCATCATCTTAAGCCATAATATGGTGGGTTTGGAGCAGATGATGGCAAAGGGACAGAGGTACAGCATATTAGGTCAACAGAGTAATTGTGTTTTATTAAGCCAGATTTAGGGATTAGGAATTGTGCAAAGGCCTTTTTGTTCATTCATGAGATGAATATCCAAATAATTTCTCCCTATGGCCCTATCTATACTTTCCATCCCCATTGCCCCTTGTTGCAGGTGTTCTATGGCTCACCAAAAACTAACAAGCTAAATACCTTCAATCATTTATGTACCTTCCAGTTTGGCTTTGAGAAGATCAAGAACCCACACTGGACACAGGCATCGTTTTGCTCACCTCCAACCAGAAGTCTTATTCACAAAGCTAAATCTACTTTATACAGCCAGAGCAAGGAAGCTATGAGTAGGATAATCATAGCCCAACCATATGCACATATATATATTTACCTCAGGTAATCTCTGCGGCAGAGAATGAGATTGGCTTTTGTGTAAAGTGTCGATCCAACCTCTCCCAGGCGGCAGTCGCAGCAGGCACACTTTAAGCAATCCTCATGCCAGTACTTATCCAAGGCCTTCAGAAGGTAGCGGTCCTTGATCTTACGATTGCAGCCGGCGCATCCCTTCTGCTTTCCTTTTGGTTGCACCGATAACATTGGCACACCTAGGAATTAGAAAAAAAGAGGGCATATCAAATGAGGACACTGCTGGGAAATTCTCCAAGCTGGAATTGGTGTCCTAAGCAGTCTTTCTAGGCACTTTTGTTTAACTTTGGCTTTGTTTGCAAAGTGAGCAGAGACCCTGATGCTGGCAGCATGATTAATTGTAGTTACAAGGACATTCATATTTCCCCATCATAAAACTGGGTTATTACTTCCAGATATTAAGGAATCTGTCTACACTACTAAATAAAGGAATTCTTATAGTACTTCCTGTGAAACATTGCTGTCTTATTTTGTAACTTGGTAATAATTCCAACTGTCCCTACTTATCAAAAACCTTGAGAGAGAGAGAGGGAGGGGGCTTTATATATACTAGATCCTGGTGTATGCTGATTGGATTGATTAGTTTATAGAGTCTGCAAATTATGGCCTGCAATTATTCTTCTTCATTGAAAACAATGGAAATCCAAGTTCATATTAGTCAAGAAAAAGCTAATATTGGAGTAGCAAACATCCACATTTCAGCTGAATTTATTAGGTCCAAGAAAGAAAGTTCAGCAACAGAAACTGACAGTGAAAGCAATTTTCCATAAGAAAGACTATAAAACAGTAGAGCAAGGCCAGTGGGTAAGAGTGACAAGTTGAAAGACCAGACATAGAATATATTCTGGAGTGCTAAAATTCAGAAACAATTTCCATCTCCTTGTGAAAAGAAGATGGAAGTTAGAACATGGAAGACAGGACAATGCTTCCCTAAATGGCAGGGAGGAAAAACTAAAACATGGAAGATAGGACAATGATTTCCTAAAGGGCAGAGAGAATGAAAATTTGCCCTGTAAGAAAACAATGAGAGTAGTTAATGATTACTTGTTGTGAAGAATTGAAGCAAATATATTCCAACCATACCCATAGGCCTGTGAAGTGTCCTTCCAAGACTTACCAAGTCCCTGGAGAATTTTCCTTTTCTGCTAATAAGTAGGGGGTCAATAATACCACAAAATAACAGCTTACAACTGTTTTATCAGTTTGAAAATTTTAGAAAGACGCTGAAGATCCATGGGATCGGGTAATAATTCTCATCCATCCTTCCAAATAGTGGAAGAGAACTGGAAAGAGAAAGAATAATGCAAGTCAGCGAGGCCCTACAAAAAATGATATTGATGGGATATATTTGGTTTCTGAGACTATGGGTTAAGTTATCTAGATGATGGATTGCACCTCACAAGAATTGGTAGGGATGTGCTGGGTCAAAGCGTAGCAAGCTTGAGTAGGAAGACCTGCAGAGGATGGAAACCAAAACTTAAACCCTGAAAGGAGGACTTCAGACAAAAAACTACTGCACTGTAGAAATTGGGGGCACTGATGAAATTAGGTCTCCTTAAACCACTCAGTGAAACATGAGAAAGAACCTTGGTTTGCAAAGCTCACAGCCTTCATTTTTTATACACTAATACTCAAGAATATGGGAAATGAGATTAGATTGACCTCTTAATACAGGAAGGGACATATGATTTAATAGCATAATGGAGACTTGATAGGATGACTCCCATGGCTGGAAATGAAGGATACAATTCATTTAAACATGTGTAAAAGCAATAGAAAAGAAGAAGGAATGGTAGTATATGCAAATGTTCTTGCTCAGAAAACCAAATGAATGAACTTGGTTATAGGGAGGGTTAAATATGTGAAGGAACAACTAAAATACTGTTATTGGTGTCATCCAACCAAAAGGATGTGGATGATGCCTTTCAAAAGCAGATCTGGCAAGGAGGCATGAAATCATAATGATGAGAGACTTTAATTACCCTTTCATCTGTTGGCAGACAAACTCTACCAAGCATGGGCTTTTCAAAAAAAAAAAAAATTCCTGACAACTTTCTTCTCTAAAAGATGGAGGATAGCACAAGAGGATGAACTGCCCTTGATCTGATAGTAATTTATAGGGAGGACTCCAAGTGTACCTATACTGTACCCTTAAGCAATTCCTCTTCTCTATTCATATTGATCTGACCAGTGGTGGGTTTCAAATATGTGAACTGGTTCTCTGTGTGGATGCCACTTCCAGAACTCCATTCTGGGCCTGGGCAACAAAAAATTAACTACCGGTTCTGCCGAAGTGGACCTGACACTATGACTCTATGGCTATTCTCTCTGTTAGGAAAATTCTGTCTGGACCAAGATGTTCTGGCCATAAGCTTAAAAGGCATTTGATCTGGATAGGAGGCTATTCTCCCACTGGACAATTCACCTGCTTCGGTGTCTTTTCAACTTTCCATTCCAAGAAATTATTGCCAATCTCTTTCCTTCCTGTGGGTAGATCCTACTGGACATGTTTATGAGTGTGTAAGCAGGTGGATGTGGGTATAAAGATGCAGAAATACATTATATACACATACACAGAAAGTTAAATTGAATATGCAAAGTCAAAACACACATATCTGCAACCAACTTTAATATAAAATTTCATTTCTGTCCTGCTGTTCTGTAATGTCTCCTAAAGCTACCATTATTAGCAACATACAATATTGCAATGGTTGTAAGCTTCCAAGCTACGCTATATAAGATGGGTGCTGACTATATAAATCTAATAAATTAATATATCAAATTTGCCTTGAGACCCAACAGTTCTAATTAATATTATTTTTTCCCTGACTTGCCTACTTTTTCTAATTAAACTTTTTCATGAGAGTTGGAGGTGAAACTATTCTACTCAAATGACTGGAAAAAATGACGAAAGAGTCTATCACTGGATTTACTTAGAGATAATTAATAAAGGAGAGTGAACAATGACCAGGAATGAACTTACATACACATTAAGGCATCCCTCTTGCACACATACAAATGTACTTTATTAATCAAATTTGTATGCCACATGACTCCCAATGACTCTGCTAACTGTTCTTATAACGAATTTAAGCTTTTAATCAGATTTATTAGGCTGCTTTTTCTGTTACGTGGTCACAGCCAAATCAGCAATGACTTTGGTTTACTTAGAGTGTAAACTGAAGCCTGTACTGCAAAAGCACCTAGGTGATGGCAGGCAAAATGGGAAAGTTATTTCCCAAGGAACAGGCACAGAAATGCAGTTGGAGTTTCCTTTCCCTATCCTCCATTCATTCAACAGCTTCTTCTTAGATAATCTATTTCCTAGGATTTTCGTCTGTGTGTTTTTGGGCAAAGAGATAAGAGGTATCAATAAAATCCTAATAAGTCTAAAAGTTTAATAGGTAGGCGAGTTTGAACTAGCTGAGTGCCCAGAAGGACAGCTGAGGAGATGGAAACCATCTTTTTTGGCCTCTTCTAAAGTGAAACACTGGAGCTTTCCAAACTGTGAATTTTCATTCTGTCTCGAGCAGAATGAAACCACTGGTTTTCCTTCCTTGAGCCAATTTGTGACTGAGGTGAAATGTTAGATCGAAAGTCCACAGAATCTTTCATCGGAGTCCCATCAATGATCCGAATGGAATTTCTACAGCCGCATTAAAAGGGTTTCAAAACAGTCCTCTCAAATTCAATTGCTGGTGCTCATTTGCCATTAAGTCCAAGGGTTTGGGGATAAGTAGCTTCATATTCTTCAAGATTTATTTGAAGACCTCTTCAGCATCATAGCAGCCAGCTTTAAAAGATAAATCTACTTGCTACTGGGAATCAAGGAAGGAACTTGGTTAGATTTCTCCTCAGTTATCACTGGTTTTCCTTCTGTATTTTTAAAAAGGGGAAGAGTAAATGGGCATTTTCTATACATCAGTCTATACATGGTCTGAATCTTCCATGAGAATCTCATGACAATAAATAAATGAGAAAACATATGACTCAAACTTCATTTAATGATCACACTACAGATGCTGTTTTAATGCTTTTGGGTGAATAGCCAAAGTGGGAATTATTTGTTTTATACTTGCATGGCTCATGATGGGAGATATGCTGAGTTTGTGCAAATCAGTTTAAAATCCCATAATGATTCTTCCTCCTGTTTCACCTCCCCCCCCTTTTCATTCAATCATGTCTGATTCTTGGAGACTGCCTGGACAAGTCTCTGGATTTTTCTTGACAAGGTTGTTTCAGAGATGAAACAAGTTGTTTTAGAGTTGTTTTAGATTTCATTAAACTCAGAACAATGACCAGTAAGGTACCATGGTAGGAATGGGAAGAGCTCCTAAACAATGAGATGCTGAAAGCACCACTGCAAGTATTTCTGGTGAGGAGGGGGGGAAAGGAGAATATCAAAACAAGTCAATGTGACTACATAAAAGGCTTAGGAAGGATATGGGGAGGCTGTATAGCAGCATACCTTGCATTTAGAGGAGCATTTGACCAAGTACCCAATTACATGCTGATTAACAATCTACTAAATTTGCTCTATGGCAAGACAATTACATGGGATGTACAGCTGGTTTTCAAATCATATCCTTTGCATTCATTAACGGTACCTCATCAAATTGGGGAGAGATATCACACTGGGTGTCATTAGGATCATTGCTGGATCCTTTTACCCCATATTTACTTTTATTAATGATTTTTCATGAAGAGATGAAGAGAACACATATCAGATTCCCAACTAATTCAAAATTGGATGGGATAGCTAACCTCCTGCCATATGTAAATAAAGTTCAAAATTGTCTTGATAGATTAGAGCAGGGGTTCTCAACCTTGGCAACTTTAAGACTTGTGGACTTCAACTCCCAGAATTCCTCAGCCAGCTTTGCTGGCTGAGGAATTCTGGAAGTTGAAGTCCACAAGTCTTAAAGTTGCCAAGGTTGAGAACCCCTGGATTAGAGGAATTGGCTTAAAGTAACAAATGAATTTTAACAGTGACAAATGAGCCATCTTCAGTCAGAAAGCAAAAATTCAATGGCAAACCCTTTTGCAAGTAAAAACACATTACTTTCGGACTAAAGTAGATACTACACATGTCCCCCCCCCACAAAATTATTAACAGATCTTTAACCACAGTGGCTTTACTTAATGTTGCTATAGCAAGTGACATTTTCTGCTTTCCTTAAAAGCAACATCATGACCTGAGGGTAGCGAATGTTCAACACATAAAACCCACCACTCTTACAGTAATAATTGCTTTGTCAGAACTGCAAGAGAACAACAGCACTTAAGACACTTCAAGACAAACAGGGAGGTATTGATCTATCCCTTATCAAAATAGTCTTTGTACTACAGAGACAGGTTAAACAACATTATAAAAACCTGGAGGCTTAAACAACACTCCTAACGGAATCTGCCAGAGACACAAGAACTACTTTTAGTGTTAATGACAGCTACTTTGGGATCTCTTGAAGGAAGAAAAAAGTGAACTAAATCCAAACTCACACTAGCAACTAAAAATGAAATCCTGTCCTCAAAAGAATGGACATTATCAAAAGTGCCACTCCACATATGTCAGCGATTCAAAATGTTCAGATACTGGAATAGACATAACAAGTTTCCCTCTTGAAAATCGGTTGTGTCTATGACAATTAACTCTCTACCTAATGAATGATCAGTATAATGTGTATAAACTACAGCAGCTTCAGTAATAAAACAACTCTCAGTTGACTTAAAAAAAAATCTGCTCTTATCTCCAAGATTATCAAAGAGAAATTTTAAGATTTTTTTTAAACGGGGGAAATAGCACAGTACTCACAGTCTGACTGAAGGAAAATCAAAAGTTGGAGGCAATCTAGATTTCATAAGGAATAAATTGCATTACTGAGGTGCTGCTCTAGAAAAAGGACATATCTTATGGACCCAGCCATCTAATCTTAAAATGACTGGCATAGTTTTTGAACTAGAAAATGGACTTTGGAATGTCTTTATTTATATTCTAACAAATTCATGACTTTGTATACAACAATTTTGGTGGTGATGAAATGTAACCTTGTGACCAATACTAACATTTATGATCTTTGCAGTTTTGTAAAGCAAATGAAAGTTGAAGCACGGGCACAATTTATCTTAGTGATCACTTCACCTAATAACAGAGTTGCCGAACCCCACTGTGATCACTAAAAGGGGGAAAAAGTCTTTATCTAATTTCATATTGTCTATTGCCACTGACTTTCACTGCTGCACTTTCCATTTTATTGTTGCTCACATGAAAATATGCTTTGAGATGTAGCAATAGCACTTAGACATATATACTGCTTCACAGTGCTTTACAAAACTGTCTCTAAGCAGTTGACAACAATCTGGGTCCTCATTTTACCGACCTCAGAAGGATGGAAGTCTGAGTCAACCTTGAGCCAGTGAGATTCGAATTGCCAAATTAGTTCAAGTATACAGAACTACTATTTTGGATTTCCAAGTAAGTAATATAGGAATTTTATAAACAAGAATCATCAGCAACTTGAGTTTGGCTCTGAAACAAGTTGTAAGCTGGTGGACATAGTTTAGGATAGATATTATAAGCCCTTGCTAATGTTTTTTGCATTACCTCTGATTTTGGAAAGCATTTAGAAGACAAATCCATGTATAGAACATAATAATAATGTTAATAAGATAAGAAAGCATGGATCACAGAAGCCAAATCTCTCACAGTGATTCATTTCACTTCTATATTTCTTCCACTCTCAGATTATCTCTAGTCTGGCATTTGACTCTGTGAAACTGATCAGACTGAATTACATTTGATTTGCTCCAAGATCATCAACTTTGCAATATGGGGAGCCAAATCCAACTTTCCCACAACTGAATTCATCATTCTATACTTTCATCCTACTGTCTTTGTCCACTTATGGATGATTTTGTCCTTATATATTTAGGTGTTATCCCAAATAAATTAGTTTAAAAGTCCGACTGAAATCAATAGGAGTTATTTTCAATTAAAATTACTTGGAAAGGACTCAGGAGTCCATTTGCGTTGCAGCATTTACTGGATTACTGAATAATTTTAGTTGGCCTAATAGAACAAGAGCCTATTTTCTGTAGAGGATGGTCTTCAATTACACATCCTTTTGGGTGTCTTCCAACTCTAAAACATTCACTTGATAACAACTGTGAAGTAGAAAGTGCTGATAGAATGGTTGGGATTAGATTAAAAAAAACATCCATTGTTGGATAAAAGAGGGGAGTGAGAGAGTTAAAGTTTGTCTGTTGGCACCAGCAATGTCCATATAAAGGGGTAAGTACCATCTTCCTCTTCAGAGACGAATCCAAAGTCAAGGAAAAGACTTAGATCAATGCCATACAGTAATTGCCAGTCCAGCAATTATACACAGCAGGCCCAGACCTAAATATACACTAGCTTTATTTCTGGATTAGGGTGAGATTATCCAAAATGGAAGGGTAAGCCTTTCATTGCTGCTCCACAGTTATATAGAGATTTTATCATCTAGAACAGGGATCCCCAACCCCCGGTCCATGGACCCGCACTGGGCTGCAGTATACCAGAAACCAGGCCCTGCAAACAAGTGAAGCTCCATCCACAAGATGCAGGTAGCACATGAAACCACACCCCCTCCAGTCTGCTGAAAAACGTCTCTTCACAAAACTTCTCTTCCTGGTGTCCAAAAGGTTGGGGCTACTGATCTAGAACTGCTATTGTAAGAAATCATTATTTCCTCCAATGACATCCAAAGCTCTAAAGAGGGAACAAGAAAATGTTTAATATGTCTGAGTTTCCTTTTTGAGATACACTTCTATCCCTTTCTTCTTCCAGGCAACTCCATGCAATGTGTAGTGGGATGGTGCATGCTTTGATAATTCGGAAGAGATGCTTCAGGCTTTGTACAAGGGTGGGATCAGAGCCTACCTATTTTTCCTTAAAGCACTCTGCTTCCATGCAAATTTACCCCTTTCCACCTGTAAAGTAAATGCAATTTTTCAAGCCTTTGCAACTGCACAGAAATATAAAAGCACCCAAGCTGCAAATAAATAGTGGAGAGGTCCTTTACTCACATATTTAAAACACATCTTCTGAAATATTTTGGCAGTGCACACAGGCCCCCAAGTACACGGGTCTTTCTATACCAACTTTCATCATATTTCATTAAGGTGGTTAGATGAAAAGAAAATTGGCTGCAGATTGGAACCCTGTTCAACCCAGTCCAGTCTAACCATTTAACCATTATAGTGTAGGAGGACAGCACCCCACCCCAGTTTTTCTTAATAGTCCCAGACAGAGGCCAGGCCAGGTCTGTAGAAATGCAGATTTGATAATCCCATTCAGAAGGACTCAGGCCCCATTCATGAGTAAATACTACCAGGCAAAAGCCCATTTAAGACAAGCCCATTTCAAGATATTTTGAAATCCCCTGCAGCAAAACTAACAGCTAACAATAGCAGAATGATAGAATTAGAACCAGCAATCCCTCACCCAAGAAATCCAACACAGGAATAAGCCATCAGCCACAGCCCCAGAGAAGCAGGATCAGTGGTGGGATTCAGCTGGTTCGTACCAGTTTGGCAGAACCAGTAGTTAATTTTTTGTTCCCCAGGCCCAGAACGGACTTCCAGAAGCGGCATCCACACAGAGAACTGGTTGTTCACATATTTGAATCCCACCACTGAGCAGGATATGACCTTTGGGACATAATAGAATTAACTCACCCATACCAAAAGGGTACACTGAACCTCAGGTCAAAGTTCATGCCACATGAACAGGAACTCCAAACACAAATGCCCATGAAGGTATAAAAACCCACCACTCCATGCTACATGTGGTCAGCTGCTCCAGAGCCTCATGTCTTGTTGTTTGGCTCTTCAATAAACTACAATCTTCTTTCTAAAGCAGTCTCTATTTTGTTTATTCCCAACTGGAACTGGACCCTGATGAAGACTTTTCTTTCAACAATAGCATTGCCCTGGCAAATATGGCACCTTTCTAAGAAAGCCTCATCACTTCTTGAGCTTTTAGCTAAGATCAAAGATTCATATATTTTGCAGTTTAGATTGGATTTTCTGAGTTGATTTGCCACCCATTGCTTTTCTCAAAATATAGCCTCTTTAGAGGAATGCATATTTTGATCAATTTTCTACATGGGCAAGGAAAAATAAAGTTAAAACTTGCATGACAAAGTATTTAATTTTTCTACCATGGAATTACTTTCCTGTAGAAATGATTCTCCCATCCTATCTGAAAATACCTTTATGGGATTTTTTCCCTCATTCCTGTGAAATCAGCATTTTTGTAGTTCATTCCAATCTCAAATGAAATCTAATTTTAAAATGGCCACAAATTTAAATGTAAAAGGACCCCACCCCACTTTTTTTTTCCAAAAGTAGTTCCTGTAGTAGAAATGCTTCCTATAATTAGCAAGGTCTGGAAAGGAAAAGAGAAAATAGTTACCATAATGACAGTTCAGCATCCACTTACATATATCCTAATAGAAGTTACAAATTCTGATGGAGGCTGATGGAGTTCTTAAGGCAGAATGATCCCCAATGATCCTTGAAAGGAGAAAAAAGATTCTCTCTTCCAAAAATAAAATGGCTTTTTTTTCCTGGCATGGTTATATTAAAGAGAAAGATACTGAGAGATAGTAACTGATAGGAAGAGGAATCGGAAGGGCCTCACCAGGTCTCAGAAGTAAGAAAGGTATCCTCCAACTCCATTTCCACTTTTTCTGAGAATAGAAGAAAATTTTTGTTTTGGGCACCGTAGGTTCACATGTTATATGCTTTCATATTAAAACCTACTTAATTGAGACTAGAAGAACACAAGCAATCAAAATCAACACAGCATCATAATTAAATCTGAAGAGGATCATCTGCAAAAATTAGAAGTTGCCATGGAAAATTCTTGGCAAGTTACTTGAAGAAGAGAATTCCAATTCTGTGCCAGCTTTCTCTTCAGGAAGCCTGGCTATCAGTGTCAGCAATCTGCCCCCTGCAAATAACGGAATGCGGAAGTGCCATCATCTCCAGATCTTAGGGACAACAGCAGGTTGTATCAGAAACATATATGAGAACCAGAGCAATTTCCCCCAAACTATGGCTTGAACTTTCAGACTCCTTGCCAAAAGCAATGCTAGCTGGGGAATTCTGGAACTGAAGCCAGATATATGGAAACCACACAGGCATAGGAGTCTAGTACAAATGGTGATGTTGAAAAATTTGTAACAAATGTTGCAAATTTCAACCTTGGACTTCTGTATATGAGATCTGGCATTAGATAGAAGTATGTAAGTCACCTGCTTCTTTATTTACTTCTCTCTGTTTTTTGCCCATGCAACTCAGGTTGAAGTCGTCTGATCCAAAAAATGCAGACATATAAAAATTGAGAGAAAAGTGGTTTTGATCCCCTTTGCCTCCCCTCTTCCTCCTCCCCGTCCTCCCCTCCAACATACATCTGCCTTCACACTAGATCAGGAGTGGGGGATGATGGCCCTTTTATGACTTGTGGACTTCAACTCCCAGAATTCCCGAGCCAGCAATGCTTCATCTAAAAGTCATTGGCTCAGGAATTCTGGGAGTTGAAGTCCACAAGTCATAAAAGGGCCATTGCTCTCCATCCCTGATCTAATGTGAAGGCAAATGTATGTTGGAGGGGAGGATGGGGAGGAGGAGGAGGTTCCCCACCCCTGCATTAAATGGACCATTCCCAACTACAGCCATACTGGTGAAAGATGATGGAGATTTTTGGGGGCAAAGATTATAAAGGCCTATAGTGGAGAACAGACAATTTACAATAGCACAGATCTGACAAAAGGTAGTAATAGATTTTTCCCTTTGGGTGGCATCCTAATTTAATTGTGACTTTTAGACAAAGTGCAACTGCTTCGAAGTTAAGGCATTACTTTTTGTATTCTTCTTTTCCCACTCAAAAGTAATAAAGGCATTAATCTGTAAAGAAGACTGTTTTCTTGGATACAAAGCAATTATGAATTTGAACAATTTAAAGAATAGCTTTAAGAATTTGAGAATGGGCTGTAGCCAAGTTTCCTGTCTCAGCTATACTGGGCAGACAAAAACAATTTGGATTCTTTATCATTTATTTTAGAGGCACAATAGACTTCAGAAAGGCTTATGAGACAGGTAAAAGAGGGACGTTTTCTGTTTCTTCTAGTTATTCACAGAAAAGGATCTTTTCGCAGTTATCTTTGCAAGATTAAACACACACACACACTCTCACTTTTGGTCAGTTTTCAGCAGGGGGTTTCCTAATGAAAAAAACGCTCCTGTTTCAGACATCATACGATGTTCAAAGCTGCTATTCCCACTCAGATAATAACGAGCAGGGTCAACCTGTGGCAGTCAGGTTCAGTTTTTTGAAATTACATTTTGGTCTGGAAGGCTTTGCTCCCTGCCACCCTAACCAATCTGGATATGGAACAAATAGAAGCACAGAAAAGTTGAGGCTGTAATTAGCCAACGAGCTGATATGGGAAGGGAGGTGTGGAGCAAATTTCAGCCCTGCCAGAATTAAATCGATCACCATGGATTTGTGCTGGAAATAATGAGAGAAGATAGCCGTGGTGACATTGTAACTCCACAGCCCTACCATTTTGGTGAGATGACTAAAAAACAACCCAAAAACAAAACCCCCAAAATACAGAGTTGGTAAAATCAGTACTTAACTCTTTTCCAGGGATGTTTTTAGTGCCATAAAATTTTAACAGGGAAAGCACTTTGGTGTTGGAAATGCAAGTGCAAACTGCCAGCCATAAGCAACAAAAGGCAGTCATTATTACATCTAAGTATACGTGGGATGTACCAGACATGAAATGGCTTTTACATTAAGATGCTTTTAACATTTAAAGTGCCCTGAGCAAGAAGCAGGAGAAAGTATTCTGCATGGAAATACAAAGGTCCTAATCTTCTTTCATTTTCAGTAATACGGGGCTTCATTGTTACCTGTATAAAGTAGATACATAGGGATGGACATGTTGGTGGGATCTGCCTTGCTTCCTACTAAAACCTGATTCTCAACCAACTGCAGACACTGACAATTGGAGAATACCCACTGAGAAAAAAAAGGAACATATGGTACTAACTGGGCAAAAATGGCCCTTCCATGCTTCTCTCCTTTGTCTCCCACCATTGCTGGCAATCTAGTGAAACTTTCACAGAAAAAAAGTAGAGGAGATTTCTCTATTTTTGGTTCCTGCTGAGTTTCTAAACAGGCTGCTATTGTATTGGATAAGGCTAGTATCCAAAGAAGACCAACTGGAAACTTTTAAATTCTGGCCCTTCTTTCAGTTATTGGTGAAGAACCACTAGTGCTAATCTAATACAATTGAATGTCTTGAAGCCTTGCAAACATTTTGATGGTTATCAATGATGTAACCTTAAAATGATGGGTAAATTTGCAAATCCTTTCCCTTTCCTTTAAAGAGGTCCAACCAAGGCTTTCAAAAATGGGGCAAATGCAGGCAGGACAATCTTTGTCGTGCATCAGCGAACCATTAAACTGTGTTGGTTACATACTGTATTTGAAAACATGGAAACTTGCTACCTAATTTATTTAATGAACGTCCAAAGGTTAATTGGTCCAAAGAGTAACACAGGAATGGTAACTAATAAAATGCACAGCCAGGTTTCTCTGCCTTTTCCTCTGCTTTTATAGAAGCAACAACAGAGATGAGCACACAGCTAAAATAGCTGCACTCCCTTTGTTTCCCGGGACATCACCCATTTATGTAGTTTAGAACAAGGAAGGGGGAAGAAGATTTCTTCCCATTAAAGCAGCGGTTCTCAACCTGTGGGTCGCGACCCCATTTGGGGTTGAACGACCATTCCACAGGGGTCGCCAAACGCAGTCCGCCATTATTTCCCCCCTTTTCCTTAGCTGTGCTATTCCCTCTTATTCTATGGGCTTTTGAAAGCCAATAGAATAGACTCTCTTGAATAGAGTCTAATTCTATTGGCTTTCAAAAGCCAATAGGAATTGTCTAGGCTGTCTCTGCCCTGCTGAGCCCACAAAAAGTCCCAGTCTGCAAACAGTGCTGCAAGTTGTCTGCAGCGAAGGCAAGCTATCCGGAACTTTCCACCCCTCCCTGCTGAGCAACTACTAAAAATGTAAGTAAAAGAGGGCCAGGGGTGGGAGGTGGGAGGCCGGCGGGCGCAGGGAGGGTTGCTGGGATGCGTGGGACCCGGAGGGCGCCTTACCTCCATTGGGCTGGGTCAGCTGGTGGCCCAGCCGGTGGTCGCCCTGCGCCGTTGCTGCCCCTTGCCAGCGACGCCTCGGCTGGCGCAGGGGGCGGCACCACACATGCGCGGTGCTCCCGGGCAGGGAAAGTCCTTGACTTATGACCGATTGGGGTCCTCGACTTACGACCGGTTGGGTAGTCCTCGACTTACGACCGGTTGGGTAGTCCTCGACTTACGACCGGTTGGCGGTCGCGGCATTAAAAAGGTTGAGAACCACTGCATTAAAGCAACAGTTTATTCCATCTGCTTTTTATGTCATGTAAGAAGGGAGTCTATAAAGTTCAGTAAATAGCATTCCTCATTGTTGTGCATGGGATGGAAAGCAAACCTAATGAAGAAAGTACATCCATGTGGGAAAGAGGAAGATCCCCCACACATCTCACAAGGAATCTATCCAAAGCTTCAGTTTGCCAGTTATGATAGCTAATTAGTCAGTCTATTCAAAATTGTTGCTTTAAATAAAAGAACTAATTATACACAAAGGTCAGCCCCCCTCTCCTCTTATGAAGCACACATAATTGGCTTATTTCCCCAACACTCTGTGTGTGTTTTACACAATGCTTTTGGGCAGATGGTTTTAACTCTTTTGGCTGAAACTTCCTTTGAAACACTTCCACACAAAATGTCATTAGAGCATTTTTTTTATTATTCAGATCATTTTCAGGATATTTCTTCCTCCTCCCTAAAATCAGGGAGCAAATAAGAGAGAGAGAGAAAAGGAATCATTATTTCTTACACTTTCTAGAGCACTGCTGTTGGGTGTTGTCCCAAAGCTTGTGTCTTCTAAGTAACTCTATAGAACATCACCTAGAACTAGCCTCTTTAATAGCAAAATTATGCTAAAGATCTCATAGCATGCAACTAGCAGTACTGCTGAAACGGGAACAGTTGGGTTATACGGATTACAAAATTCACCATAATTAGGCACTTGAAATTCTAGTGCAGTGGAATTCTTCCTGGTCAAGTATAAATCCAGTTTTCATGTTTTTTATGAAATCTGGAGTCTCAACTTTAAGCACTATGAAGGACAATTAACTCATGCATGAATTTTTAGTCCAAAATGTGGGAATCATGGAGAAAGGCAAATTCTTAAAAGGGAGAATAGAAGAGAAGAATGGAATGGAGCATAGGATAGGATCCATACTTTTCAAGGCTCTCAATTAGAGCTTAAAGCTGCATAATATCAGAGAGAATATAAATAAACAATTGACTTTCAGGGACAACATCCAGTTCCCTTCATAACTAATCTCCAATATACTAAACACTTGATACAATTCAAAAGAACACTTGCTTTTTATATGCTTACTACAGACAGCCATAGAAATACAGTTTTCAACATGTTTCTTTTGAGCCTACATGCACATAACTTTGCTAAATTGTGACCTGTTTTTTGCCATCGGTTGAATAATTACAAACAATGCTAGATAAAGCTAAAATTGGTTATCATGGTTTACAAAGCAGCCTGGGTGTATACAATAATAATATAGGAGGAAAGGCAAGCAAAATGCCTTATAGCTTAAGGTGTATCTAACATCTTAAGTCACCTCCTTCTCCGGTTATACCTATCTGCAAAATGCATCGTTTGAACCCAAAAAAAGACAGCTGCAAAAGCTTATAATAAGTGATTGTGGGTTTCAGGCTGGAGACAGGATAGAGACAGCATGGCACGGAAAAGCCCAAGCTTTAGAAAGTTTTAATTCCAGCATTTATAGCTGTACTACCTCATTCCAGTAAAAGACTGGCATCCAAGACACTGGCAAAATTAAATGAGTGGCCAAGTAATCTCATTAACTTTGGTCAACACAGTAAACAAATCACATTTCAAAGTTGTCTCCAATGGTTGCAAAATGTCAGGCTACCCTTGCTGCCCAAACAGAAGGCAGGCAATTACAGAAAATGCTATTTTTGTCCATCCTTAAGCAACATTCTTTCAATCTTCCTGTGTTTGGGGAATGTTTTAATGAATACTTTTTCTTGTACAGAACTCACCAAACAGTAAATAATCAAAGTTTGTGATTTTTAGGCTATCTGTCAATCTAGCTTTAGAATCACACTGGACTTGAGTAGGCATATTCGCTTGACACTAATGTCAAGGAAGATGCATAATTGTGTATGGCATCAATGTTATTGTGAGCATCCACTCAGGAGATCAGTTTTACCTTCAAAGTTCAGCTCGCTATAAGCATGCTAAAGGCTTAGCTCAAGAACTGTCCCTATTGCTGCCTATTACAAAAGCCTCTGGTCACTAAGCAAGGGAAAACTCCAGTTTGTGACTAGCAGTGTGTGATGGTGTAAGGCAGGGGTGTCAAACTGCCGGCCCGCGGCTGGATGCATCATAGTGAAAGCGTGCCCACCCCATTGCCGGCAATGGCAAAAAAGTCACGATATGTCGCGACACATCACGTGACGTTATGAGTTTGACATCCCTGGTGTAAGGGGACAGATGGATTGGCTCACATTCCACAGGAAACCCGTCATATGAAAGAATTATTACTAACTTCAGTGTCCTATCAATAGGTATGATGGGATCATTTTTCCCTTCACCAAACAAGGTCATGCAAATTGTTATTTGGATTAGGCCAAATAAATAAACTCTAATTATCTAAAATCTAAATAAAATCTAATCAACCTAAATAAAATCTACACTTGTAATGCATAAAGACAGGTAAGGCCACATTACAGCTAGGCTTATATACTGTTGCAGTATGGCTTATTTGGTTGAGACTAGCTTATTATGCAAACCCAACCGTGGTTTACTCAATAAACCATGATCAAATAGACTGTGTCTAGCATGAAGTAAGAACCCAGTTATTTTGCTAAATCTGATATTGTGTACATTTATATTATGTGATTTTATCTTTATACTATCTCACTATTTGAATAAGTAAATCTATTACATAATGTACAGAACTAAATTTCTGTCAGTTAGGGCACCCTTCTCAATTAGGTCCTTTCCTCCGCCATCCAGAAAGTGTACACATAGTTCTTTAGAGGTTGTTTTAGTAAGCTAGCTGGTAAAATAGACATCACTTAAAAAAACAAGAAACTTTTCACATCTGATAATTATTTGGGCTTTAGACAACTAATGACAATATTCTTTATAGGAATTTGAGCATCAGTTGAGACCTCTGGCTGGGAGTTATAAGCTTCCAAACTTACAGTGATTATTTACAAATATTTTTATTGTCTTTTTCCTTTATAATGTTTGTATTTTTGGTGCTAGATCTTTCAAATCATTCTGGATAATCTTCAGCTGACCCTAAGGAGGCTTCCCCTCTCTTCTTTCTGTCTTACTTTCCAGGTACCGGTTTTCATTTCATCTTTAATACATGTAACAGTGTTCTGAAGTGAAAAGAGATCTGTCATTGCAAGATGGTCATTTTTTTTCCTCTTTCCATCCAATGCCATATATCAGGGGTCTTCAAACTTGGCCCTTTTATGACTTGTGGACTTCAACTCCCAGAATTCCTCAGCCAGCGTGCCTGGCTGAGAAATTCTGGGAGTTGAAGTCCACAAGTCACAAAAGGGCCAAGTTTGAAGACCCCTGCCATATACAGACACAAACATAGAGTATCCGTTTGTCCCTTAAAAGAATTTCAATATCCCCTACCAAATGGCCATTTGATGTTCTCTTTTGTATACCTAGATTGATACAGCCATTCACAGGAGTACTATTGCAGCATATGACAACTTTTCAATGTAAAGCTTTTACAGGCCTAGAGCCATTTTGTAAGACATTTTGAGCCCAGAATAATTAAGGTACACAAGTGAGGCAAGCATTCTCCCCTTAGTTCTATGTACGACGATTGAATCTACATTCCTTCAACTTCTCCTTATGTCAGTACCAAATATTGGCACATCCGAGGAACTGTCTTCACTCAGTGGGATTGGCTCACTCGTTATGGCAGGAGAAGCCTACTGCGGATCCCATCAGCCAAGGGATTTCTGCCTTGGTCCCTGACCTTTGGAAATTTTGTCACTGGAGGTGAGATCTGCCCCGTTTCTTCTGACCTTCAAGAAAAGCCCTAAAACTTGGATCTAGGCTGGAGGTGGATGGCGCAATAACACCGAAGGCATCACCACCACTCTGCTTCAAACCCATGATTTTCCAGATTGCTCTTAATCCTCTGTAATTTTAATCTGTTTTTATATTTATAATTGATTTTATATTATCTGTTTTTATTGCATTGTAAGCTGTCCAGAGTTGCCTCGAACTGTGAGATGGGCAGCATATAAATTTAATAAATAAATGCTTTCTTCGAACCAATATTTTAAAAATCAGTACATAGCTTCCAATGTCGTCAGTGACAGTACAAGCACTGATGATGGAAGAACTATAAAAATCTCGTGATATTTTGAACAGATTTGCACTTACATGATTTTGCACATTATCATCATTTCGTTGCTTTGTGTTTTCAGGATGCGAGGGAGACTTATAAAGATCAGAAAATCTTATTAGCCAGCTCTTCAAACCTTTGTCTGGGAGCATATTAAATTTTTTCCCTGGGAATTTCATTTACACTTTTACACTTTCTTTGCATCAGAGAAGGCAAATGACATTTTTAAGACTGGGCTAATAATTCTATTCCCGAAACTAACAATTGCTATTGACTTTCTAGAGGTCACGAAATGTAGACTTCCAGTGATTCAAAATATATAGTTACCCTCCAAACCTGGCCTTTTTGTCTCTTTCCAAATAATAATAAAACTAAAGGATAGTCTATTAAGAGTTGGAAGATATATATTTTTTTTTACAGAAGTCTTTTCCTCAACAATAATAATGCCTCCCTCCAAGTTCTTTGCAGGAATAACTGCAGACCATTTACATGCTGAGCTGTCAGACCATGCACTTTCTATTCAAGAGATAACATCCCTTTTCATAAGTCCATTTGCAATCCATTTTAGTGTTATCTAAAAATCAAATCTACACAGTAATCCTTTTAATGTACTCTTGACTTTTAAAAAACAGCTTTATGTTCCTTCAGGAAATGTTTTAAGCCATTACTTGGTAATTACTATTCACCCATGAAAACACTGATCTTTTACAATATATAATCAGTCTGCAGACTAAAATAAAATAAAATAAAAAAATAAAATGGGCTAGAATTTTGACAAAGCAGCAGAGAGAAAAAAATCCCAAAGGTTATGGGAGTGAAATCATTTTCTATCTAGAAATTTTAAATTGTTATTATTTTTTCTTAAATAGCAAAAGTGATATGTTTCGGCACTACACAAGTAAACAGTGTCTTCTTGCACAGAAGCGAGGGAAACTTAATGGAGCAAATACAATGGTAGTCGTTTTGTTTCTACAATCAAAATATACTAAGAAAAACAGTGATAAATTTTTCACTTTAGAGACATGAAGTGAATTATTCCCAAAGACAGTTCTGAAATACATCACAGCCATGCTATAAATGCAAGAGTGACTGACAAAGTGGAGGAAAAAAAACAGTTGAGAAAATCTCTCTTCTTCAGTACTAGTACCTCTATAATTTCATAGCTCAGCAGACCTAATAGAAATTCTATCTTATTAAAGTTCAGGTAGATATCATTAACAATGTGTAAGTTTTCAAGTTCACAGAACCAGCCATCAGGCAAGGTAAGAAAAAACAAGGAATAAGAAAGTCCAAAATTTAGGCCAAATGCTTTGGGCGAGAGATCCACACTACAAAATTCATCTACATTTTTATGCTAGTTTGGCTAATCCTCACCAATATATTAAAGGCACTCTGGTGTGGTGATTAAGGCATCAGGCTATGAACTGTCATACCCATCTCGCCTTAGGCACAAAGACAGGTAGGATTGTGAGCCATTCACTTTCTCTCAGCCTTAGGAAACAGGCAAACCGCTTCTGAAAAAACTTGCCAGGAAAACTGCACAGACTTGTCCAGATAGTCTCCAGGAATCAGACATGATTGAAGGGAAGAAAATGAAAAGCGATTAGTCATTCATGGGTTTGAATTCTTTTTCCCAACAGACCAATTTTTGCTTTCTAAATAAGTTATATGGCTACTGATTTACAAGAAGCTATTCATAAATTCTGTATTATTCTTCCTTCAGTAAACGGAGATTTACTGTACTATACTATTGCTACTGACTATATGGATGCTGTTCCAAGGTCTGAAAACCAATGGTGAAGGCCCATTTCTCCCTTATTTTAATACCAGGGTGTTGGACTGAGAGCACAAATTTAACTAGTATCAGAAGAAGAGTTTCTATAAACTAGATGTTTAATGCTGATCAAGCTAAAGTGCACTGACTTTAGAATTCAAATAGACAACCAACCCACCACATATGACCCCAGGCTTAACAATTGCCGATGAGAAAGACAAAAAAACTCTGGGCAGTGGGATGTTGCAGTACCATTAGAATAGAAGAGAAAGGACTGAAGAAAATCACAAAATACAAATAGAAATTGAACAACTGTGGCAAAAGAAAGCAAAGATGATATCAATAGCATTAGGTGCCATGGGTTCAATCCCAGAATAACTGGAGCACCACTCGAGTACTATTGGAATTGACAAAATCACCATTGATCAATTGCAAAAGGCAGCTTTACTTGGAATAGTATAATGTTACCTTTAACACCATCAATACCTGCATATCCCAGGTCCTGGGGAAAGACTCAAGAGATAAACTGCCAAATCCAGTCTAAACATGTGGCTGACTGTGTAATGAACCATAATAATGATGTTGTTTGTGGATAGGAGGAATGTACTCTGTCAAAATCAGGACCATAGAACTAAATCTGAACTGCAAAAATCCAGATAATGGCTAGATGGCAGCAAAGAGAGGTGGAAAACTCTCTTTGCTGCTACTTGGTGGCTGTCTGCAGCCGAGCTCTGGTAGCTTTACCCAAAGATGTTCACTTCATTGGAATTTAAGCTCTTGACCCAGATCCTGCAACCATAACTATCACATACTTTGCTGTATGCTTGTCATAGCATACATAGCATACATAGAAATCAGGAAACTATGAGTTCTAGTCCTGCCTTAAGCATGAAAACTGCCTGGGTGACCTTGGGCCAGTCACTCTCTCTCACACACTCACCTGACACTGTTTTGAGGAAATAGGAGAAGGAAGGAGTATTAGGCCAAACATTAGGAGTATGTTTGTCACCTTGATTTATTTATAAAGATAATAAAGGAGAGATCAATAAAACAAAATATTAACTATGACTTGCTCTAAAAAGGAGTGGGCTTTCTATCTGACATAACACCGAAAACCAAAAAGATGTAAGGATGCCAACTATCCTCTCTCAACTCTCCTCAAATCAGTGTCTCCCAGACGTCTTGGACTACAATTCCCAGAATTCCCCCACCCCCAATAAAATCTGACACATCTATATGGCACCAGGTAGAGGGAGATGGAAAAAGAAACAGAATTAGGCAATGAATTATTGATCTACGATTGCATGCCTGCTTCGTCCGAATCTCTGAAGCAGTTCCATAGTAAATGCTTCAAATGCAGCTTGTCCCCAAATCTTCCATCAGAAAGCAACTTGGCTGTTCCCCTCTGCTGCCAAGAAAAGGAAAAGAAATGGCTATCAAAAGTGTACGCTTAAGTGCTAGCCCTGAGGGCTCTCCCCCCATTAAACACAGTCCTCAGACAAAATGCTTTAAGCAACTTATTCAGCCTATCCTGAAGTCAAAGATGAAAACAGAGCAACACATCATCATTAAATCAGGTTTTGGCACATTTGGTTCTGAAAAGCCCATTAACTTAGAGACCTTTGAAACTTCTAGTTACTTAATGTGTGCCTCAAAGGAATGAGAAAAGTCTGTGTTTGCAAGAGCAGCCTTAAGCACAGGAAGGAACCCATACAGCTTGGGGGGACGGTTCATTATAACTTAATAATGAGAGCCTTCCCTGAGTTCGCTGTCCAAGCATCACTACATTTCACCTCCAAAGAAGAATTTCCTTAATGCTTCCATTTAAGTAACTCATCTCTCTGCAGTTTGTGGTCAGTCTGGGTGGGGATTCTGGGGGATGCAATTCTTCCACCCATTTCCTCATTTCTCCAAAGATATTTGCGTCCCACTACTATGCCAGTTCTGCTGCTCTTCTGGCTGGGAATGGATCGAAGGCTCTTCTTTTCTTTATGGACAAATTATGTGACTTAAATAACTACACTTAACATTTAGTATTTTTTATAAATGTAAACTTCAGCAGTTGGGATCAGTGCAGGCCTGGAATGGGATTTTACATTTTATTTTTAATCATGATTTTAATTCTTCCTTGTAGGTAGGTTTAAATAAGGACTTGTGCCTGGTCCCTGAGTTTGTGGACTCCTAGAGAGCTAGATGATGTGTTTCAATTTCTACATGAAATGCTAGTAGAGATGGTCCAGAAATAGATTGCAATGGATGCACTTGTTTCTTGAGAGAGATTGCTGAGTTGCTTGAAGATGAACAAATGGCAATGAAAACTGGACAAAACTGGAATTGCTACTAGCTTAAGAGCCCTAATGGTTCAGAAATAATGATCATCCCTATTCTGGATGGAATTGCACTTTTCTTTTCTTTTTTTCTTTTTTTTCCTTTTTTTAAAAATTATTTTATTAAAACCATCAACATTAAACATAAGTTCATATTAAAAAGCAATCATCATATATCTTGCAATACAATTCTAAGGATCAGTTTTTGTGAACGTCTGGTTTAGTAAACATTCCTCACTCCTCACATCAAGCTTTATGATCCCTAACAAAAGATCCTGAGGTAGAAATTCAGTATCCTGAGGTAGAAATTCAGTACGCTTTTCCAATATTAAAGCAATCAACATTAAATCTGGGCTCATATTAATAAGCTGTCCTCATAAGACCCGAAGCATTTTTCACTCCTCACATCAAGCCTCAACTATACGCCTGATACAATTTATTTGATTGGTGTTTCTCTTTTCTATAGTCTATCCACAGTTTCTAGTCTATAACATATTATTCATCTCAGTATTAGTGCAATCGTTTATGATCCTTAACCAAAAATCCTGAGGTAAAAGTTTAATAACCTGAGGTAAATCTTGGATATGGTTTATCTACTATATCTAGTCTATCACATATTGTTCATTCACGCTTCTGAATTAACTTCGTCTCAGTAATAGTGCAATCTTTTCTTAAATGATCTGATTTATACTGTTAAATTTTCCGTTTGTTGGCAATTGACAAAGACACATGGTGAAAACAACAAGCTCTTTATTACTCTTCTCCTACAACCAAGCAAACAGCAAAAGGCACGCAGGCCATTTATAGGCCTTGAGAGTTTTTTTTTTTATTAAATGCTCATATCTAATACCCTTTTTAAAAAATAAACAAACAAATAAATAAAATACTTATGTAAAAATTATAGAATATTTTCTTCAGCTTTGACTCATGTACCAGCTGATTCTATTTTTGTATATACTCAGACTTCACTATGATCCTACATACATTAATTACTGCCTGTTTTCAAAATGGCTGGCAGGGTGGGTCATTCACAAATCTCCCATTTCACCCAAAGGCAAAATAGCCAGTTATGTGCTTGTTCTCTAAGATGAGGCAAGAGATCATGTTTTACGGCTACCATACCTGGATTTCAAAAATTCAGATGAACCCACCTGGATTTTTGTAGCTGAAATATTATAATCCTACATCCTATGATTTCAGATTGTCCCTGTTGATTTACAGATCACTACTTATACTACCTTGGTGCCACCTGAGCTCCATAAGAATTGATGTGTGAAGAATTAAACATACCATTCAGCATGTAATGTTAAAGTAGATGAGTCAATAGCTTGTTGTTATGCATGGTTATTTTTACAAGTGCCTTCAAGTCTTTCTTGTCTCCTGCCAACTACCTGGAAAAGCCCCTGTGGTTTTCTTGGCAAGCTTTTTCCAGAAGTGGTTTGCCACTGCCTTTTTCCCTAGGGCTGAAAGGGAGGGACTGGCCCAAGGTCACCCAGCTGGCTTCACGCTTAAGGCAGCATTAGAAACCCTAAAGCACTACACCAAACTCTCACTATGTATGACTATTCAATAATAAATCCCACTGAGTTCAATGAAGCTTACTCTACTGCCAATGAGTATCTGAAGGAAGGGTAAATCTGTCAGTGGCTATTAGCTAAACCAGACCTCATTAATCCTCCTTGATTAGAGAAAATCTATTGCTAAATAGAGGGTTAATCCAAAGAGAACGACACACCCTGCTAGCAAGCTTTCCATGGTATGTGGCTGTATATAGTTGGAGATAGAATACTCTGTTGGAAGGAGCCTAGTCTTGCCAGGCAAATAACTCTATATATCCATTTCCCCTTTAGTCTTGCCTCATGCCTTTTAAGTAATTACTGATTCTTTAAAAGACCTATCCCCTTATTCCATGGCTGGTAACTTTCCTTAGCATTTCTTGGATTCTTGACTGCTAAAGGAACCTGGATTTACTGAACTAATAAAATAAGGCATTCGCAGCACCTTGCAATCTTTTTAAAACAGTCCGATTCTCTTGGCAAGCCTCAATTTTATTGCCTCGGGTAACTGTGTGCCAAGGCACTGAACCAGAAAGCTGGAGTTAAGCAGGACTTAGAGACACTTTGCTAACATCAGGGTTATTTTAAATTAGGATACTTCAAAATCAATTTCAGATTCAAACTTTTAAATGCAGTCACTCTCCAGAACACTGAAAACGAACTTGAAGTAAGTGGATATTTTCAAGACTAATTTGCTGCAGGGTTTTTTTTTTTTTTTTTTTGGGTAAGGCTCAAAACTTTTCAAAAGAAAAGAGGCGTCTTGGATTTCCTGGTGCTTGAAGGCCTTGTCCAAGAAAGAGAAATTAAACTGCAATTTCTGCAAGTCAATTTCTGGCTTCCTCATACAATGTTAGGATTGCAGTTCAGGTACATTGGGAAAAACATTGTTTGAATTTTCATTCTAGGGTACCTTTGGAGCCATAATGTTATTTCACCCTTTATTCAGTAATCAATCCCAATCTTGCTACTAGAAAGTGATTAAGGATTATGATGGCTCAACTTGGAGGATGGTCCCAAGACTTAAAGTAACTGCATGGCAGCAATAAGAAATACATGCACAGTGGTAGTTTTTAAATGAGGCAGTAGTTACACACATCAGTACAAAACAGGTTATTATCACTTCTGGGCTGCAACTAAAGAACAAATAATGCAAAAACCCTGATTAGTTTCAGGGAGCAGGTGCCCTGTATCAGGTTCACAGTACTTTGCCCTCTCTGGCAACTGTTATTTAATGAACAAAACCCCAACATAGGAGCAGCCTGCCCTGAGTTTCAGGTAAGAATTAACTATGCTTTGAGAAAGGGAGAGGGCATGTTTATACACTTGAGCTTACTGCCAAGGTGATATTAGTTGGGTGATTCAAAAGATATTGTGAGAGAGCTGTAGGGTGGGTGCAAGTGATTGATATCATAGCTCCCGCTGACCTGCTAAAACTCATGCCTAGGCCAACCACAACCAGATTTGCCTTAATCTTTTCCGGGTGAGTCAGCTTATAAATCAAGTCTGCCTGGACTTTAAACTATTTTTTATCAGTGAATTCTTCACAATCCTCTGTAGCTCCATTTAGGTATGCATCTGAATGCATCCATGGAAGGCTTCACAAGGTGCCAAGGCTGAGGTCAGCTATGGAAATAATTTCTGCTGTACATGCATTCAACCAGATGGTCTAAAAGAGATTTAATGTCAGATGAAATGAATCAGGATCACACCTAAGTTCAATTCAGAAGATTTATTGCTGAAGCCTACACACAAGAATCTCATCAACTAATGGTTGGTACTACATAAGAGTTAATGGAATTCAAGTTAAGGGATTCGACTTGGAGAGTTTGTGGGCATGTAACGATTCTAGACTGAGTCGCCCCTTGACTCCACTCCCAGGCTCTGCCTGCTCTTCTATATGTATTCATTCCAAGTTTAATGAAACTACAGCTTCTCCCAGTCCAGGAGAACAGCTCAAGTAAGAGCAAAGGCAGCTTTTATTCAGAACCCCAGCTGAATGTGTGAAAATCAAGGAAAGGCCAGGAAACACACTATATTCCTTATCCCTTTGAGGAGTAGAGGTATCCCTTGGAATGTAGAGGTATAAATTGCTGGCCCTTGTGTAAGTACACTATGTGTACATATGAAGAACAATGAAACATTTCTCCCTAGAACACTATTCAAGATGTGAACAAGTTGAAAGCCTTGTTCAAGGATATCAAACCATCAGAAGAAGCAGTGTTTCATCACTTCTCTTATTTTCTCTCATTCCAGAATATCCTAGTCTGTTAGACTTGCTCCCAAAATTCCAGGAACTATGGAATATAAGAATAAGTAAGGATGTAGCATGTTCTAGGAATGCAGAAAGGAGAAGAAATCTTGGCCATCCAAATTGCTGGCTGAAATATTTGTACCCAACTGATTTATAATTCTATTAATTTCCTGATCTTTTTTCTCTCTTTGGTTTTTGTCTGACTTATTGTAATGGGTTTCACATTTGGGTTGTTGTTTTTTACTGTAAATATATTTTAACTAAATAATTAAAACTGTCCAATTAATACCGAAGACAAATGGAGAGGTAATCTTTAGAGTGCTTGAGAGGTGATTACATAGTGCAATGCATTTCAGATACTGTATCTGAAGGGCACGGAAGTGTTTCCATATTTCCTGTTAATAAGACTTTGTTTATCTGTAGTTCTAACTTATGAATTGTGTGCAGACAGGGAGTTTTCTGTGCTTTTGATAAAGGGTATTGGGTCCAAAATGCAAAATCACCTGGTCATCATAGGTAATTTGAAGATTACCTCCCATTTGTCTACTATCTGTGTCTGCAGGATCCAATCTGGCTCAGTCACTGGACCAGAGATTTTGTCTTCTGAGCTTTTGGACTCATGCTGTGGCCCAAAGGGGAACTCATCAAATTCGCTATTGACACCAAACTAGCCGGAATAGCCAACACCCCAGAAGACAAACTCAGGATCCAAAAAGATCTTGACCAACTTGAACAATGGGCCCTATCCAACAAAATGAGTTTCAATGTGGAAAAAAGCAAAGTCATACATTTAGGCAGGAAAAACCAAAGGCACAAATACAGATTGGGCGAGACCTGGCTCAAAAACAGTAACTGTGAGAGGGACCTTGGAGTCCTAGTGGACAATCACTTGACTATGAGCCAACCGTGTGCAGCAGCAACCAAAAAAGCTAACAAAATCCTAGATTGTATAAACAGGGGCATAGAATCAAGATCACAAGAAGTACTTGTGGAACCTGGAAATAAGGAGAAATTTCCTGACACTGAAGACACTCAACCAGTGGAAAGCTGACAACTGCTTTATAAAGCCCTAGTAAGACCACACCTACAATACTGCAGCCAAGTTTGGTCACCATACCACAAAAAAGATGTTGAGAGTTTGGAAAAAATTCAAAGAAGAGCAACTGAGACGATCAAGTGCCTGGAGACTAAAACATACGAAGAACGGCTATGGGAAAAGAAGAAATAGGGGAGATATGATAGCAGTGTTCCAGTATCTGAGGGGCTGCCACAAGGCAGAGGGGGCCAAGTTGTTCACCAAAGCACCAGATGGAAGGACGAGAAACAATGACCAAAGAGAGAAGCAACCTGGAAATAAGGAGAAATTTCCTGACAGTGAAGACACTCAACCAGTGGAACAGCTTACCCCAGAAATCGTGGAGATCACTGGAGATTTTTAAGAAGAGACTGGACATCCACCTGTCTGAGATGATATAGATTGTCCTGCTCGAACAGGGGGCTGGACTAGAAGACCTCCAAGGTCCCTTCCAGCTCTATTCTATTCTATTCTATTCTATTCTATTCTATTCTATTCTATTCTATTCTATTCTATTCTATTCTATTCTATTCTATTCTATTCTATTCTATATAGTATTTATATGCCTATTCTGTGTGGCTTTTTAGATGTAGATTAGAATGTTGATGTCTGGCTATTAAGTCCTTGGCTCTTGTTTGTTTGTGCTGCCCATCCCTCGCCTCCTAAGTACTTGATAAGCTAGGGGTAAATCAGCACTCCTGTTGATTGACCAGGGGCCCATTTCCCAGGCTGTAGACCTGGCGGGTATTACGGAGACCTGGTTGGGACCAGAGGGTGGTGTCCCTCTGGTGGAAATGTGCCCTCCAGGCTTCCTTGCATTTCACCAGCTGAGAACTCAGGGCAGGGGTGGGGGAGTGGCGGTTGTGATTAGGGAAGGTCTCAGGCCAAGGGAAGTCACTGTTCCTCAGACGGCAGGCTGTGAATCTCTCCTTGTGAGGTGGGACCATGGGGGTCCGAGGGCTGTGTTGCTTACGTACCTGGCTCCCTGCCACATGTCAACCGCCCTGCCCAAACTCTTGGGCATCATCGCTGCGGTGGCGGTTGAGGTCCCCAAGCTAGTGGTCATGGGCGACTTCAATCTGCCGTCTGCGGGCGAGGCATCTGGGGAGGTTCGGGAGTTCATGGCTTCCATGACAGCCATGGACCTGACCCAGGTAATTCAAGGTCCCACACACACGGGGGGAAACACGCTTGACCTGGTTTTTGTCTCTGGTCAGTGTCTGAGTGATCTGGATACGAGAAATATAGTTATTACACCTTTGTCATGGTCAGATCACTCTCTCCTATGCCTGGACTTTTGGACCACTACACCCCACTGCAGGGAGGCGGAACCAATTGTTTGGTACCACCCCAGGTGACTGATGGAACCCGAGAGGTTCCAGACGGAGCTTGGGCCAATACCGGAGGCTCTAACATATATAACACACAACTCGGTCGGGGCGCTGGTAGCTGCCTGGGATAGGGCAGCTGCTGATGCCTTGGATAGGGTTGTGCCTTTGCGGCCTCTGAACCGGCGTGGTTCTCGTTCTGCTCCCTGGTTTAACGGGGAGCTGAGGGAGATGAAGCGCTGGAAAAGACGCCTAGAGAGCAGTTGGAGGGTGAGTCGCTCTGAGTCTGACCGAACACGAGTAAGAGTCCATATTAGGACTTACTTAGTGGCAATAAGGGCAGAGAAGTGTTCTTATGTCACTGCCCTTATTGCGTCATCAGATAACCGCCCAGCCTCCCTGTTTAGGGTAACCCGCTCCCTCCTTCATCGGGAGGTGAGGGGGGACCCCTTGGAGGGAAGAGCTGAGGATTTTGCACAATACCTGTATGACAAAATCGCTCAGATTCGGGAAGGCTTTAACTTCAATGAAGGCAGTCCAGCAGAAGTGGCTGAGGCCGGTCTTGAGACTACTATCTGGGCTGAGTTTGACTACGTGACACCTGATGACGTGGACAGGTTGCTGGGAGGCCTTAGAGCAACCACATGTTTACTGGACCTGTGTCCCTCCTGGTTGGTACTGGCCTCCAGTGAGGTGACGCGAGGCTGGCTCCAGGCAATTATCAACGCCTCGTTGAGTGAGGGTGTCTTGCCCGCCGCCCTGAAAGAGGCGGTGGTGCGACCCCTCCTCAAGAAGCCCGCCTTGGACCCGGCTGTTCTATCTAATTACCGTCCTGTCTCCAACCCTTCGCTTTGTTGCGAAGGTTGTTGAGAGTGTGGTTGCTCGACAGTTCCCTCAGCACCTGGAGGAATCGTCGTACCTGGACCCATTCCAGTCGGGCTTCAGGCCGGGTTACAGCACGGAAACAGATTTGGTCGCATTGGTGGATGATCTCTGGCGGGCCTGGGACAGGGGTTGCTCCTCTATCCTGGTGCTATTGGACCTCTCAGCGGCTTTTGATACCATCGACCATGGTATCATGCTGCGCCGGCTGGCGGGGCTGGGTATAGGGGGCACCGTGCTTCGGTGGTTCTCTTCCTTCCTCTCTGGCCGGATGCAGTTTGTGTTGACAGGGGGTCAGAGGTCGACCCCGAGGCCCCTTGATTGTGGGGTACCTCAGGGGTCGGTCCTCTCGCCCTTGTTGTTCAACATTTATGTGAAGCCGCTGGGTGAGATCATCCGAGGTTTTGGGGTGGAATTCCATCAGTACGCTGATGATACTCAGCTGTACATTTCCACCCTGAACCACCCAAATGAAGCTCTTGACGTGCTGACCCAGTGCCTGGAGGCCGTGCAGATCTGGATGGGGAAGAACGGTCTCAAGCTCAACCCCTCCAAGACCGAGTGGCTGTGGTTACCGTCGTCCCGGTACAACCAGCTGACTCCATCGCTGTCTATTGGGGGTGAGTCAGTGGCCCCCACGGGAAGGGCTCGCAACTTGGGAGTCCTCCTAGATTCATGGCTGTCCCTTGAGGACCATCTGACAGCCGTGGCCAGGAGGATGTTTTACCAGATTCGTCTGGTACGCCAGTTGCGCCCCTTCCTAGATAAGGACGCGCTACGCACGGTCACCCATGCCTTCGTCACTTCCAGACTGGACTATTGTAATGCTCTCTACATGGGGCTCCCCTTGAAGTGCACACGGAGGCTTCAACTGGCGCAGAATGCGGCCGCGCGGGTGGTAGTGGGGGCACCCTGGCGGGTACGAATGGCCCCTATCCTGCGCGAGCTGCACTGGTTGCCGGTGGCTTTCCGGGTGCGCTTCAAGGTACTGGTTACCACTTTTAAAGTGCTCCATGGCATAGGACCCAGTTATTTACAAGACCGCCTTCTGCCAGTAAATACCTCCCATTGACCAGTTCGCTCCCACAGAGAGGGCCTCCTCAGGGTGCCATCGGCTAAGCAGTGTCGGCTGGTGGCGCCCAGGGAGAGAGCCTTTTCTGTGGGGGCACCGACGATGTGGAATGAGCTCCCCCCAGAACTCCGGACATGTCATGATCTCCGCACCTTCAGAAGAGAACTGAAGACTCATCTCTTCAATCAAGCCGGCCTGGCCTAGATCTCCTCGGGTTTTAAAAAAAAATTTTTTTTAAACAAGGCTGTTTGGGTTTTAGAATTGGGTTTTTAACAGGTTTTTAGCAACAGCCTTGTATTAATATTAATTTAATTTATTTTTAAATATTTATTGTTTTTATGTTTTTATTCTGTTGTGAACCGCCCCGAGTCCTAAGGGGGAGGGGCAGTATAAAAATTTAATAAATAAATAAATAAATAAATAAATAAATAAATAAATAAATAAATAAATAAATAAATAAATTCCCTGGCTGTTTTTGTGCCTGCTCGTTCAACAATCTTAGTAGCTGCAAAGTTGAATGTATGTCCTTGTTCATTGCAGTGTGAGGCTACTATTGAGTTTGGGTCTCCTCATCTAGCCACTCACTTGTATTCTGGCAATCTGGTGGTTAGCTTTTTCCCCATCTGTCCTACATAGTCACAGGGACAATCTAGGCAGAGGATCTGGTAGATTACATTGGAACATTGGAAGTTATCTCCCATCTCTAAGCGATCTTTACAGTGCATAATTTGTCCTAGTATGGTAGCCTCTTGAGGGTGTGTGACACAGATATCTGTGTCTAGCTGTTAGCTCTAAGTTAGAGCTTAGCTAGGGTGGGCCTCTGTTGCCCAGCTCCTATGCTAATCTTTGATCCACACATACTATCTAAGCAAAGTAGTTTGATTCATATAACAAAACTTGCAAAATTGGAATATGTTAAAAAAAATTAGGGTCTGGGTTAAAAAAAAGTAAAAAAAAGAAGTAAAGCTAAACAGAACTTTTTGTACAGAACAAAACCCAAATTTTATTTGTATAACTCTAAAACTGAAACAAAGCTTTTCTTCTAATAAGATCTCCCTCCAAAGAAAATCATAAAATACTTGGATAACTTTACATGAATGTATATGAACAGAGAGATGTACATTGTGTATATTTTCATATATTATTATATGCACAGAGACTTTTTTTAAACAAGGAAAGGAAATTTGGAAGGCATATATGTGAGTGAAGTGGGTCAAAGTTCAGTCCAAAAGCAATTAAGATGGCTAATGCTCTGCAACTTGACACAGGTTTGCTTTGTATTCCAAACTAGCAAGAAGCATCTCAAGAGATTGTAATTAAAACCTGTCAAGCTCAAATTAAGTTGTTTAGAAAGACTCAAGAAAGCTTTTAAAGCACTAAGCGTCTCCGTTAATATGGAAAAAGTCAGGTGATAGGCAGAGATTAGATGGTTTAAAGTTCTGTGGGCACACATTTTAAGAAGGCAAAATGTGGCAATTAGAAGGAGGACATCAATCAAGAGACTTTAGCTTATAAAGAAATAAAATGAATGGACCTGAAGATCCCAACAGTCTAGAAGTGGTTATTTCCTGTCTGAATTTCATTTTTCAAAAACAAACCTATTTAGTATTTATGAATTGACTCAGTATCAGTTACAACCACAAACGAGATGCATTCTTTGTCGTCAGAACAAGTTAAAACAGATGAGAACACTGAAAGATTCTGGCCAAATCCAATGTCTGGTCCTCAATTGCTCCAATAGCAATCAATTAAGATACAGCAGCCCCTCCAACTTGCTGTCCTTCAGTTACATTTTCCAGCATTCATATTTGTTTAGGATTCTGGGAACTGTAGTCCCAACACATCTGATGGTCACCAGTTTAGGAATCTAAGGTCTAAAACAGGGGTGTCAAACCGCCGGCCTTTGGGCCGGATGCATGACACCCTGAAGCTGCGCCCAGCTCTGGCAAGGAGGAAAAAGTCACGATATGTCGCAACACGTCACATGATGTGGCGAGTTTGACATCTCTGCTCTAGAATTTTCCACCCCCTGAAACCTTCTGAAACATTCAGTTTCAATCGTAGATCCTCTGAGAATTGTCAGGAAAAAGAATAACCCAACATTGATTTTAAAAAATAGATTTAATATTAACTGAATTTTACTTACACAAATGAGAAAAATAGTGCTACAAAGGAGTGTTTCTGAACCTGCTTATACATCCTGCACAAAAAGAAAAAGAGAGAGAATTCTTGTTGAGAGCCACAACACACAAGAAGACATTATCACTTGGTCTGGACCAGGAGAGGGCAAGAGAGAATTTCTGGGATAGCCAGATTAGCTTCCATGTTTTCCTTTTTTAACACAAACATTTGCGAAGAACTAATGAACCTGGAAGAAATGACCTTGCTCTTTACCGAACAAAAAAGGGAATTATGCACAAAATGTCAAATGGCATCATGAACTAATCAGGCGCAGACAAAAAAAGATCAGCTACAGTTATTTTGAGAGATTTTGAGAAAAGTTCATGGATTATAAGTATCTGGAAGCCAGATTTGAAAGAACAAAATGATCTCAAGGGAAGAGAAGGTTGCATAGTCCGTGTTATTACTTTTGAATTAGGTTGAATTATTTTTTTTTACTCCACCCTCCCCTCCCAGCACTTTATTAAAGTGAACTTAGCGCTGAGAGAATAGGTTTTAATGGATTCCAAAGAAGGAAAGCAGAAATAGACTTAACCAAATCCAAACTCAGTATTTTTTCATAGGGGGAGGGAGAAGGTCAATTCAAGTTCAAATGGAGAAGATCACATACAGTACAAACTATTGTACAAATGCAACACCAAGCCATAGAAACCTGGTTATGCATGCATTGCCCAAAGAAAATAAACCACATTGTGGGTTGGGGTTACATGCCAGCATCTGAATAAGGGGGCAGCAATGACCATAGCTTGAATATTAAGCAGCATTAGGCTTAGTACTTGGATCGTAGACTTGCAAGAGATATCAGGATATGGACTAGATAAAAACATCATGGAGGAAGGCAACCACAACTATTACACTATGAAAATAGTGTGGCTCCACCATTTGGACACATATCACACTAGTCCAACCCCCTGCTCAGACAGGAAATCCTATACCCGTGGTGATGAACCTAAGGCATGCATGCCACAGGTGGCACGCAAAGCCCTCTCTGTGGGCACGCGTGCCATTGCCCCAGTTCTAGGCCTTCAGCTGGATTTTATAAACCCTTTTTGCTTTAGGCCTCCGCCGCCGTGAACAAAAAAAAAAAGATCTCGCAAAGTTGGAATTGATTGATTGAACTTTTTAGTCCCACCCAGTCTGTCGTTACCACTGCAGTCATACCCACCCAATAGGCCATGCCCACCCAATTGGCCACACCCACCCAATAGGCCACACCCACCCAGCACCCGACAATACACAAGTGGGTTTTGGGTTGCAGTTTGGGCACTCGGTCTCTAAAAGGTTCGCCATCACTGTCCTATACCATTTCAGACAAATGGTTGACCAATCTCTTCTTAAAAACTTCTAGTTCTTTTTAAAAACTTACAAAATGGGTACAGCTTGGCTGTGAGAAAAACAGTGGATCCTGATCTGGGCAAGGTAAATCCCCCAAATGGGGGAATTGTTTGAGGAATTGTTTTCCAAGGAAAATCCAAACAAAACCACATTTCTTACATTTTACCAGTTTACCAAAAGGAAGGAGAAGGCGGGCACTGAAAACAAACAAACCAACAAAAGGTGGGAAAATATTTCGAGTGCCAAAATGGAAAACTCTTGTTTACAAGATCCCTGGGTTTACTAGTCAAAAAAGTATGGATAAGGTAAAGCTTCAGTAAAATACTGGTGCATATTTCCCATTTTAAAACCAGTTAATCCAAATATTTTTATTAGAAAAGTATCTGAATTTGTTAAGAACCATTTTATGGTTAAACTAAGGTGCCCAGCATTGTATTCAGAAATTATTCTAACACAACTAATCACTCTTCTTTACTCTGTGATAACTTTGGCAATACAACAGGAAAAGGACATGAGGAAGCAGACCAATACGACAAGCTTCTCTGACAATATTGTCACTGCCTACTCATCCAAAAGTTACTTTAGATCAGGAGTAGTCAACCTTGGCTCTTTTATGACTCGTGGACTTCAACTCCCAGAATTCCTGAGCCAGCTGTGCAAGAGAGCTAAGGTTGACTACCTCTGCTTTAGATGATGTCCATGATAATCCTCTCCACAGAAACTCGCCAGCAGGCAACAATGCTGGGAAGACCACAATGACACCATGAAATCCAGAGTGTGTGAATGTGGTATGGAAAGGTCCAAATGAACTATTTAAGGCACGTTTGTGTGTACCTGAAAGGAACAAAAAGAAAGATGAAAACACAGTCTTTGGGGAATTGATACAATATTTCCAATTTGGGGGTAAAGGATATTTGTAATAACTGACAGAAGCTTCTTCTTTTTTTTTCTTCAAAATGCTATTTGCTACTCCTAGTGAAGCTTTTGAACCTTTTGCCCCTTAACGTTTCTCTCTTCCCTCTTCCCTCTTCCCTCTCCCCTCAATATCTCTTTTTTGTTTTCTTTATATTAGAAATAAAGTAACTACAGTAATTGGTCCATGAGGTTTTTTTTTTACACTTGTGTAAAAGGTGTAAAAAAAAACACTAATTCAAATATTGGAAGTTATTCATAGTAGTAAGTTATACATAGTAGTAATTGGAAGTTATTCATAGAAGTTATTCATAGTAGTATTCATAGTAGAAGTTATTCATAGTGTTAAAATTCACCTTTAATTTTATCTTTCTGATACGATATAATTCTTCTGACTATCTTTCTTCTATAGTCAGAAGAATTATATTTTATCAGAAAGATCAATTAGGCATAGTCACCCGATTTGGTAAATGCTTTGATAAATTCCCAGCATTGAATATCTCTAAATAAAATATATGCATGTTGACAATGATTCATTTTAATCAAAAAATAACAGTTAATATGGTGTGCCCAAATGAATTAACATTTCACTTTCCAAACTGCATCTGCAATAGCAGGACGAGCATCATCAAGCATTACTGGACACTGCCAGAGAGGAAGGCAAATATATATGTCCCAGGATAATGTTGCAGGATCCAATTATACAAAACATATACACTCTTCCTAGAAAAACCCTGAGTGCTGATTCCAGCATAGCTAAAGCAAACTCAATAATTTAGTCCAATGGGTTATAGAGTAAGCAGACAAAAAGGTTCAAAACTTCTGGCACTCCAACATAAATAAGAATAGAGCATATGTTTTAACAGGGAAAAATACCAGCACCAAGCAGTTTTACAATTACTGTAAGTGGTTAGGACCAGTGTCAGCAACCTTCTCATGCAGCCAGGATAAATCTGCAGATTTGGGGGATGCTGTAAATAGGGGCAGAAAAAAAAATTAAAAATGGAATGGTCCCAATCTCATGAGATCTTGAGAAATCTGGCCATTTCACAAGAGACAGAGAGAAGGAGTGAAGGAGAGAAAGAGAGAGAGAGAGACAGAGATGAAGTTTATGGGTGTAATCTATGAGAATCATTATTAGAGGCACCATGTTGTGGACCTTTCGGCCAGGAAGATTATGTATAAAGCACATAGGCCAGAAATCTGCCTGCCCTTGTCTCATTGTAAAAAGCCTTTTGCAATGTCTTCTTTGTTTTTAAGTATTTTATTAATTTTATATTATTACAATTCAATAGTGCTTAATGAATAATGTGTTGTCCGGGTTAATTTTTTGATTAGTGATAGAAGTTCTTACTCTCTATCTTGTTTTTCCAGCCATTGATAAAATAAGTTCCATGTTTGAAAATGTTCCCTAACCTTAATCCTTTCACAATGTCTTCTGATGTACAAAGCAGGTCTCAAGGAAAGATGTTCCTGTGGTCATGTTGTTCTTGGTGATGTTCAGAAATGTTGAGGGGGTTTGTCACATGCCTCCAAAACTCAGCTCAAGACAACAGGCAAAACTCACAGGAGGAACGGTTATTATTTTCCAATCACATTTTCTTGAAGGCAAGCTTGGCTATCTAGTAATATACACAGAATTGATTCCCATTCTGTGAGGTGGGCACCCGGCATCTAAATGTTAAACCCTGTCTTGGAAAGTCTTGTTAAAAAAACAGTCATTTCAAATCAAAAAGATGAGAGAGTAGGATGAGAAGGCAGTCTTCCTACCCAATAAAAGTAACATTGCAGCCACATAGAAAATTAGTCTCTTGAGGCTCAGTCCATGAGTAATTTTTCTTTTCTTCCTGTCCATCATCATGCACAAGCAATATAGCTCTGAACCGAAGGAGCCCAATGCAAGTCTGAAGACCACTGGGGTAAAAATGTCACTTGGAAAGGTCTAAAGATTAATCCAATATACGAACAAAAAAAAAAATACTGAAGAATTTCATATCCCAAGATAACAATGGGACGAGAGATGAACACATTTATAAAAATATATAGATTTAACTCTGGCTTAAAAAATAATTGAAAGAAACCAAGCTGTTGCAGATAATGGTACAAAGCCTATAAATGCATAAAGGGAAGGGCCAGTCCCATATAATTCATGAATCACAAAACAAAGGATGAAAACTAACACAGAAAGATCACCTTTTTTTTCATTATGAATCTCTTCACTTGCCGAGGTCCTCTTGCAGGTCCTAAATTTAACAATGACTGAGATATAGACTCTTAAGAGGGTTGTTTTAGTGATTGTACTTAAGCTGCAGCTCTCTTCAAAGGAGACCCATCTTACTTTCCTTTTAATAACATTCCAGAAGTTGTCAAAAACTTTTCTTTTTCAGGTAGACATACCTTAATCCTATCCTCCTGCTTTAATCAATCCCTTTTTAAAAATTGACTTTTTTTTGCATTACATTATATTGTCAATAGGACAGATGTTTTCAATTGCTAAATTATTGACCATCTTGCAAGCTGCCTAGAACTCCTTGGAGATAGAGCAGGGTATACGTGTTTTCAAATAAATAAACATGAAATAAAATGGTTGTAACAACTAATCAATAAGAAAAACCTCAAGAGGCCAATAAAACAGTCTTAAGTAAAGATCCTCTTGATTAAATTTACCTGTTCCACTCAATCAAAAAGCCCAATGATGATATCATGATATCAAAAAATGAGGCTGAAAAAACTATGCAAAATCTCCAAAGGTGAAAAGACAAATAATCAATGAATGATCAGAGCATATTTTTTTTTGGCAAAATGTAAAACAAGCCAAATAAACCAGGATTGAAATAAAGGAAGTCCAGTTGCCTCTTGAAAAAGCACCTTTGAGACAACCATGATTATGGATGACTGAGAATTTCCATAGACATTTCCCATTGGTAACTCTTCCCATAAGTGCTGGAGACCGCTACTGATGTTTCAGGAATGGAGTAGAGCAGTGACAGGCAACAAAGAAAGAAAGGAATCCCTTTCTTCTTCCTTGTCCCCTCAGCAGGAGCAACTGCAAATTGTTATTTTTTTTGCTGGCCTTGGTTTGGGGGTGTCTTAAGAGAAATATTTGGGGACAATAGTTTCTCATATAGTTTTCTCTCATATCAAGCACAGGAGGAAAGCACTTTGCCAGGATGATGAATAAGAGCCTGAAGTGTCCTTTATTTATGATAGCAACTCTATATATCTATATATAGATTTTACAACACTATATATCACTCTGTGTCTGTGTGTCTGTGTAGGTCAGTATGCTTGCCTGTGTGGCAATGATGGGATTTAGCCAGTTCACACCATTTCGGCAGAACCAGTAGCTAATTTTTTGTTGCCCAGGCTCAGAATGGACTTCTGGAAGCAGCATCCACACAGAGAACCAGTTGTTCATACATCTGAATCCCACCACTGCTGTGTGGATATTATATTGGCTGAAGTAAATTTCTGTTGCTCTGACAGAAGGCAACAGACAAGGAAAATATAGTCTCAGATTTGTAGATGATAAATTATATGGTAAAAGAATCCATCCTTTCCCCGAAAGTCCTTTATTGTAGTTGCAAGTTGTGGTGAAGACATCTACAGCCATTATAAGACAGTGTCACACTTCAAGGAGTTTATTGAGCATCATTGACATGGAATGCATTCCGAGAACATCACAATGAAGGAGGGTAGAGACTTAAGATATCCTTTCAGGATCCTTCTCCCTGAGACAAATGCATGGCAGAGGGGAAAACCAGAAAAACCAGATTTTTCCATCAGAGCATCTCTGTGGACCTCAGGGCACTTATAGACAACAAGACAAAATTCACTTCCCAGTGATTGAGAAACTCTCCTCCACCCCTCCATCCCCACCCCACGTCTTTTGATGGCTCCATTTCACTGCCTGGGTTTCTGTCCTGCAAGGAAAAAATATAACTCATCAATGCTCAGCCCAGCTCTTCTCCTCACCTCGCTTGCATATATAACTGTGTCTAATAACTTGTTTACTTATTTACCAAATAATTTTGTAGCTCTTCCACCTCAACGTCCTTATGCAATATTTTTAAAAGGAGAAAAATATACTGCTACTTCATTACATATGTTTTGGCTATGTTAACCAAAGGATAACAAAATCTTACCTAGTTTACTGAAATAAACTCAAAAAACAGGAATGTTTATATACAACAAAAAAATAATGAATTTTTGACTCAGAGATATTCTTCCTAAGGTATTTTACTGCGACTTTCCACTCCACTGTGCTAATATCAATGAGACCAAACAGAGAGTGTATTTGATGATGTATAATGCATAATACCATATTAGAACTCTCACTGGAAAAGAACTGAGTCTAAATGTTAAACCCAGCTTCCTTTTTTAAAAATCTAAAAGAACTGCTATAATGCATTTGTATTATATGTAAATCCATCCTATCCTGTTTTAAAAGATAGCATCTTTCTTCTTGGCTAAAGCTGAGATTCCTTTTTTTTTTTTTGTCAGAAGCTGATACAATGCAAATATGTTTGACTTGATGGGGTATTTGGCTAAAATGCTTTCACAGAATGATGTAGAACAGTGCTGGCCAAATTCTCAATGAGAGTAGCAAGAGGCAACACCTAGGAAGAAACGCACTATCAGCATTGTCTACAGCAGCGGTTCTCAACCTGTGGGTCGCAACCCCATTTGGGGTCGAACGACCATTTCACGGGGGTCGCCAAACACCGCAGTCTGCCATTTTTTTTGGTCGGCCATTTTTTTTGGGTCGGCCATTTTTTCCCCTTTGCGATGCGGGCCGTCGCGCCGCGCATGCGCGATGCGGGCCCGCCATTTTTTATTTTATTTTGGTCGGCCTTTTTTTTGGGTCGGCCATTTTTTCCCCTTTGCGATGCAGGCCGTTACGCCGCGCATGCGCCCCACTGCGCTGTGCATGCGCGATGCACCCCGTCACGCCGCGCATGTGCAATGCGCCCCAGGGTCACGCCGCGCTTGCATGGCGCGGGCCGGGGTCGAGCCCCGGAAAAGGTTGAGAACCGCTGGTCTGCAGAGTCAGTTTGGTGTAAGGGTTAAGGCATTAGGTTAGAAACTGGGAGATCATAATTCCTATTCTTGCCTCAGGATGGTTGACTTTGGGCCACTGAACTTACTGTCAGCCCTAGGAAAGAAGCAATGGCAAACTACTTCTGAAAAAAAAAACTTGCTAAGTAAACTGTAGGAATTCATCCAGGTAGCCACCAGGAGTCAAAAACTGACTCAAATGCACATGTGTGCATGCACACAGTCTAAAAAGAAATGCAGTACTTTGTATCTCACCACATTAGGAAAGTGAGGGCCAAATGGGACTAAAATGCAGACTGTCAGTGTAGGAACTCTTCATGGACACCTTCAAAGCTCTGTTCTTCCTCCTCGTTGCTCTTTATTTTAAAATTTAACATGGACCAGAAGCAAACTGAGAGCCTTTCAAACAGTACTAGCCACTGGAAAACATGAAAATTGTCATGTCGGGGAGAAAAGGCTTTAGAACAATGGAAAGTTCTGATACATCTACTATTCACACATCTCCCTCCTTCACCTTCTCAAACACAGTGAAAGTTCTTCATACTAAAGATGCCACTTTTGCGCAAAGCTGCACATCCTTGCCAAGCACTCTGAAAAGCTATTTGGGAAGCGGTGTTTCACTCTAAGATCTCTCTCTGCTAGGACCTGAAATAACACAGCTCAGAATTCACCCAAACAAACAAACTGACGCCAAGCAAGTCTTCACTTCATTTCTGTTAAAAAAAGAAAAAAGGAAGGAAGGAAGAAATGAAAAGCCTTAGGCAATTAGGTTAAGCGTGGATGTTCCAGTGGGGGAAATGTGTAAGTGTCCATTTTAAACATTGAGAAAAACTGTTGAGTTTTTTTGTTCCAGTGAGGTTGAAGGAGAAAAATGAGAGAGGCAAAGCCCTTAGAAATTACTACTTCAAATGCTGTCGTGTTCAGAAACAGTGACTCTTTGTAAAATGATGGAAGAGTCAAAGTGTGAGTTATGGGGCACAGCCTTGTGAGCCTGACGAAAAAGCCTGGTGAAACTGATTTGGCTATGATCAAGAGGTTTTGCATCCCTGCTCTCCCTTATACTGTAAATCTCTCATGTCATTAGATTTTGGAACACCTCAAGCTTTTATGCTCTCCACTGGATCAAACTCATTAGAAGTACAATTTGTATTTCCACAAATTACCATGAATTAACTGTTGACTTGTATGTGTAGATCTCTAATTTCATAATAGAGATTGCCAAGAACAGTGCTGTTGCCATCATCGCAATCACTGTAGCCTTATACTATTCACATGAAACAACAGTTCAATCAAACAGCATCATTTGCGCTTGGCTAAGACAACAACCAAGTGGGCAACCTTATCATCTCTAAACAAAATCCCATGTGACCACTTTATGTGTGCTTAGATTCAAGCTAGAACTTCTGTTGTCAAATGTTTCTTGTTCGTTCTCACTTGCAAGGGTTTGTGGGGGGGTTTTGGTAAGGTTTTTGGTAAGTTTTATTCTCAGCTGCTATGTATTTTAATTTTTGTATTATTGTAAATGATTAAATTTTCTTTCAAATTTTGTTCGCTGCCCAGAGTCATTTTTTGAAACGGGGAGCCATTCAAATTGAATTAATAATATTAAGAGAACGGTTTGGACTTCCATTTGTTATATCACCTATCCCCCCCTCCTTTTTTTTGGTGGTCAACAACAAAACTTGAAAAACTATAAGCTGGAGTTTCTGGGTATTGAGTTACCCTTCATTTACAATTGTTAATGGATGCCACTCTTAACAATTAGATTTTGACATGATGCTTTGTAAGATATGCTTGTTATGGATAGACATTGCTTATAGAACCAAAATTACTTAAGTTCCAACAGGATAGCAAAATCCGCCCTCTGTGGCTGTCCCCCAAAACCTTTTGCAGTAACCTTCCTAACATGGCCAACTTCCTGTCCACCCTCTACAGCTATCCCCCTCTTCCTTTTGAAGCACACCGAATACCAAGAAACTATGAGTACTGCGACATTTTCACATCAAAATGTGTCAAGTACTAAACTGACCAAGTTTTGAAGCAGTCAAATACCGAGGTACCACTGTACTATACTAAGATATCCACTGTATTCTTACTGTTTCTACATGTTAAGCAAAAGAAAAATAGACAAAACGAAACGAAACAACAAAAAGTTTTTTAAAGATTATTTGGTTTCTAACTTCCCCTTTTTTGTGCCTCTACTAATTTGTGACGTTTATAAATATTTAGGCCCCCTTAGATACCCAACTGTCTTTATATTTGTCACCCAGCATAACATATTATACTGTTATGTATGACAACCATTCCTGTCTAAATTTGGTTAAACTTCTGTTGTGAATATATATTGTTAATTTTGCCCTATCCTCAAAATTTAAGTTCTCAGTGAGATGTCAGAATTTTATTCTTCCAGTGTTAAGAAAAATTTATTTCCACTGCTGTGAGCATGTGTCTTAGTAAATTATGATAGTTCTTGTTAGTATTTTCTGGGATTGTACTTGGTAAGAAAAATTGTGATTTAATTTCAAATTTAATTTCCAACAAATTCTGCATTGTATTATGTATATTTAGCCAGTAATTTTGAGGATTTTTACTATATGTGGTAAAATATACCTTCTGTTTCATGGCATTTCATGAACCGGTGCCTGGAAGCTGTTGAGGTCTGGATGGGTGCCAACAGGCTCAGACTCAATCCCGACAAGACGGAGTGGCTATGGGTTCTGCCTCCCAAGGACAATTCCAACTGTCCATCCATTACCCTGGGGGGAGAGGTTTTGTCCCCCTCGGAGAGGGTTCGCAACTTGGGTGTCCTCCTTGATCCACAGCTAAGTCTAGAACATCATGTCTCGGCTGTGGCGAGGGGGGTATTTGCCCAGGTTCGCCTGGTGCACCAGTTGCGGCCCTATTTGGACCGGGAGTCACTCCTCATAGTCACCCATGCCCTTGTCACCTCGAGATTCGACTACTGTAATGCTCTCTACATGGGGCAACCTTTGAAGAATGTCCGGAGACTGCAAGTAGTCCAGAATGCAGCCGCGCGAGCCGTCTTGGGTCTCCCAAGACATGCTCATATCACTCCAGCTCTCTGTGAGCTGCACTGGCTACCAATTGGTCTCCGAACACAATTCAAAGTGTTGGTTATGACCTATAAAGCCCTTTATGGCAATGGACCAGGATACTTGCAGGACCGTCTTCTGCCTCATGAATCCCAGCAACCGGTTAGGGCACATAGGGTTGGCCTCCTATGGGTCCCGTCTGTTAGGCAATGTCATCTGGCGGGGCCCAGGGCTAGGGCCTTCTCTGTTGCTGCCCCAGCCCTCTGGAACCAGCTTCCCTCAGAGGTTCGTACTGCTTCCTCTCTCCTAGCTTTCCGGAAATGGTTAAAGATGCACTTATGCTGACAGGCTTGGGGCGTATGAGCTGTGCTCCACCCCTAGGCCTAGGAATGTCCCTCCATCAGTGAATGTGAGTTGACTGAGCTTGTATGTTGTATGAATGTGATTAATTTTATTGTTATAATTTTATTGCATTGTTTGTAAGCTGTCCTGGGTCCTAGGAGAAGGGTGGCATATAAGTTTGAAAAATAAATAAAATAAATAAATAAATAAATTTCCAACATTTATTACTCTATGATTTATCTATCTTGAAGAATATTAATGGCATTGTGGTGCCCCTATTTACAACATCCCCCAAATGTTCACACAATTATATGCATTTGTATCTTTGGTTCTGTATCAACTAATTATATTCTAGATATGTTCTTCAGATGAACAGTCTTCAAAAGATGAAACTACTCTTTTTTGATTATTTTTAATGGTGTTATCAAAATGCAGCTTAAAGTATCTCAACCACTGCAGAACTTTGATAAAATTTAGTGATGATCACAGTCTACATATCAGGAAGCAGTAATACATCTTTATAATATTCTCCTATGGATTATTAGGAATACCTAATGTAGTGGAACACAGTGCAGTACTGTAGCTATTTTGGAAAAAAGAAGAAGCTTGCTCATACCATTCTCTGAACATTCCCATCAAATCTAACAGGACACAATTCTAACTGAACCACTTACCACAATGGCATTCTATCTTCACCACCCACCCCACTAAAAAGGCTAATTAAAGAGGCTAAAAAGGGTTATAAGCATCACAGGTTTGCAAGCAACCCACTAATGGAAAAGGAGCTTCTCCCCTAGACATTACCAGAAATAAATGGAGAAAATGAGAAGATGTTTTCAAAATACAGTGAGAGAAAAGTAGACTGCGCTAAAAGAAAGAATCTGAAAGATACGAAGTTTTATTAATTTTTTAATAGTGAAGGAGGACTAGAGACAAGTTTAAAAACGGAAATACAGCTACTCCTTGTTAATTAGGGTTATAATATGAACACTATTTTAGGAAGCTTTGTTGGTTTGGCTAGATTCTTGGAAGCTAATGAACTCTTCGCTTAATAAAAACCAAGAGAGATGCGCATCTAGCTTTGATTCAGAATATAGGTAGTCCTCCACTTACGACCACAATTGAGCCCAAAATTTCTGTTGTTAAGTGAGACATTTGTCAAGTGAATTTTGCCCCATTTCACAACCTTCCTTCCCACCGTTAAGTGAATCATTGCACTTGATAAGTTAGTAATGTGGTTAAGTAAACCTGGTTTCCCCATTGACTTTGTCAGAAGGTCGCAAAAGGTGATCACATGACCCTGGGACACGGCAACCGTCATATGTTTGGGTCAGTTGCCAAGCATCTGAATTTTTTTTTTTTTATTTTTTATTTTTTATTTTTTTTATTTTTTATTTTTTATTATTAGATATCCGTTTGTACATGTAAACAAAGAAAAAGTTCAAGTTAAAGCCATTCAACTTAATACAATCATTTTAAATTTGTAGACCTTCTTCACTCCGTATGTCCAAGTTTACCTATGAGCCAACTACATTTTACAAATTTTAAATTTCACTTCTTTTCAGATCAATCCATTGGACATCAAACAAACAAGTCATCTTATTAAAATTAATAATTTTCATGTCAATATACCCATCCCTTCAACAAGTACATTCTTAGTCTATTTAATATATATCTTCCATTAATCGATAGATATATATTTGTACATGTAAACCAGGGGGAAATTCAAGTTAACTGCTATCCAACTTAATACAATCGATTTAAATTTGTAAAATTCTTCACTCTGTATGTCCAGATTTAACTGTAAGCCAGATACATTTTCTTTGATTGGTGTTTCTCTTGTATGTAGTCTATCCAATGTTTCCAGTCTATCATATATTGTTCATTTGAGCGATCCTTCAAATATGCCGATATTTTAGCCATTTCTGCCAAATTTATTACTTTCAAAGTCCATTCTTCGATAGGTGGTATTTCTGGCTTCTTCCAGTATTGTCCCACCAACAGTCTCGCTGCTGTGATCAAGTTCAGAATTAAGTTCATCTCTGTGGTAGTACAGTCTTTTATGATCCCTAACAAAAACAACTGAGGTAGAAATTCAATACGCTTTTTCAGTATGGTTTGGATTGTCCACCATATTTTTCTCCAGAAGGCTTTAATTTTTCTACATGTCCACCATACATGAAAATATGTAGCCTCCATACTACCACACCTCCAACATTTAGGTTGGGTGTCTGGATAGATATATGATAATTTTTTCGGATCTAGATGCCACCTATAGAACATCTTATAAAAGTTTTCCCTTAAATGTTGCGCTTGCGTAAATTTTACATTTCTCACCCAGATTCCCTTCCACGTTTCCATCATGATAGGTTGCCCAAAATCTTGTTCCCACTTTACCATACAATCCTTGACTAGTACAGTTTCAGAGCCAATTTCTATCAGTACACTGTACACTCGTTTGATATGCATGGGCCCCTGCTCTCTAACCTGTTCAATTAAATTCTCATCTGTAAGGGATAAGCCCTTCTTCTGGTCTTTTTGCCATCTAGACTGCAGTTGCAAATATGAAAGCCAGGTACACACTATTCCTTCATCTGCTAGTGTATTTGATGGCTTTAACGAAAACACATTTTCTTCTTCCATTACAAGTTTACTATAGGGCACCACATCCTGACCTTGTAGTATGTTTGTGTCCCCTATTGCATGTCCGGGGATCGTCCAGATGGGAATCTTTTTGTGTAGTAGGTACTGATATTTCTTCCAGACCCACAACAGCGGGATTCTCAGTGGGTGCTCCTTGAAGCTCTTGTCCACCTTCTTGTCATACACTAGATATGCATGCCACCCATATAGCAAACCGTGTCCTTCAACATTCAGTACTCTGTCATTCGTTATATTAATCCAGTCACTCAGTGCCACTAGCACCGCAGCGTAGTAATATAACTTCAAATTGGGCATTTTTAAACCACCTCTTTTCCTTGTATCCTGGATGACTTTTAATTTAACCCTCGGTTTCTTGCCATCCCAAATAAATCTGTTAATGCCCTTCTGCCATTCGTCTAGGTCCACATCCTTTTTGAGTATAGGTAGCATTTGAAAGAGAAATAAAAATTTTGGCAATACATTCATTTTTACTGCCGCTATCCTGCCCAGCAGAGACAGTTGTAATGTTTTCCACCTGACCATGTCTGTTTGTATCTTGTTCCACAACACCTCGTAATTATTTTATATAATTTCCCATTTGCAGCTTCAATCTCAATTCCTAAGTATTTAACTTTCTTAACTATTTCACAGCCCGTTATTCTTTCTAAGTTCTGTTTTGAGTTGTTATCTAAATTTTTAACTAGCATCTTCGTCTTAGAAATATTTACTTTGAAGCCTGATACCCTACCATAGTCCTTAATTATCTCCATCAGTCTCTTGGCTGATTGTGCTGGTTGAGTCAGCGTCACCAGCAGGTCATCCGCGAAGGCACATAGTCTGTAGTCCTGTTGTCTAATCCGTATACCTTTTATGTCATCTGCCGCTCGTATCTTGTTCAGTAAAATCTCCAGCGTTAAAACAAACAGCAAGGGGGATAGCGGACATCCCTGTCTAGTACCTTTCTCTATATTAAATGAGTCTGTTAAGTCCCCATTCACAATGATCTGGCCTGTTTGTTTCTGATAAATTGCCAATATGGAATTAATAAACTGTTCTCCCATTTTCATACCCCTAATCAGTTTTTTCAGAAACGGCCAATTCAGTCTATCGAAGGCCTTTTCTGCATCTACAAACATGAGAGTAGCGGGCACCTGGATATGCTTTTCCAAATACTCTATTATATTAAGAAGTTGTCTTACATTAGTTTTCATCTGACGTCCTTGTATAAATCCAGTTTGGTCCGTGTGAATTATTTTTTGTAACACTGTCATTAATCTGTTAGCCAAGATTTTTGCAAAGATTTTGTAGTCCGTGTTCAAAAGCGAGATGGGTCTGTAGTTTTCTGGTTGAGCGTTGTCTTTTCCCTCTTTAGGGATTAGAGAGATGTAGGCTGTTTTCCACGACGGTGGAACTTGACCACCTTCTTGTATGTTGACAAATAGCTCTCTAAGGGGTTCTATCATTTCCTCTCGAAGATACTTGTAATAGGTAGCTGTTAACCCATCAGTCCCGGGCGATTTTCCCTTTTTCAATTGTTTAATCACTGAAAGTATTTCTTCTTGTGTGATCAATGCATTCAGACTATCTCTTTGTTCATCGGTAATTATCAATAACTTTTCATTTTGCAGAAACTTATCTATCTCTTTGTCTTGTGTCTTCTCTTCGGCGTATAACTCAGAGTAGAATTCTGTAAAAGCTTTCTTGATCATTTCTTGTTGAAACTCTTCCTTTCCTTTATACACTATCTTTTCAATTATGCGGGATTTTTGTTTTTTCCTTAATATATAAGCCAGCCATCAGCCAGGTTTATTGGAATTATGGAATGTCTTATGCTTTGCATATTGTATATTCCTAGCAACTTGATCTGCCATCAACAAGTCAAATTGTTTCCTTAAAATCTTGATTCCCTCTTTGGTATCTTTGTCCTCCGGTCTTTCTATTAATATTTGCTCTTTCTTATTTATCTCATCTTTTAACTCCTTTCTTTTTTGTTCTTGTTTGCAACCGTGCCTTTTGTTCATGTCCATGAGAATCCCACGCATGTACGCCTTGCTAGCGTCCCATATCATTTCTATAGGTGTCTCTTTATTCATATTTATGCTAAAGAATTCCTTCATAGCATTTTTGCATTCATCCACATTTATATCGTATTTAAACAGGTTTTCATTAATTCTCCAGGATCTCCTAGGTTTCTGTCCTTGCCTTAATTCCATCCATACCAGATTATGGTCTGTTAGAACTTTGGGTAAGATTTTCACCTTCTTTAGGCTAACAATTTATTTTTAATAATTTTACTTTTTGTATCTTAATGTTTTTAATTGGGCTGTACACCGCCCCGAGTCCTTCGGGAGGGGGGCGGTATAAAAATCGTAAAATAAATAAATAACAAGCAAGTCGCTGGTTGTTAATATAAAGTCAATTCTAGAGAATGACTGGTGTCTGTCTGAAAAAAAGGTAAATTCTTGCTCTTTACCATGTCTTTCTCTCCAAATGTCTATCAAGTCAAAATCATCCTTTATATCAAAAAAAGATTTGGGCAGCTTGGAACGTGTTTGAGGAATAGGTGATGTCTTCTTTTTATCTAAACCGATATCTATAACACCATTCCAGTCTCTCATTAAAATACAGGATCTATAATCAAATTGTGTTAGCTTTCTATGTAACAATTTGTAAAATTTTCCTTGTTGTTGATTTGGTGCATATATCCCTATCAAAAGAACTTTCTTGTCATCTTTTTAGATTTCAATTGCTAAATATCTACCTTGTGAGTCTGCTTCTATTAGTTTAGCTCTTATATGATTTTTCACATAGATGGCAATTCCATTCTTCTTTTCAGTGGCCGCTGCAACAAAATGTTTGCCTAGCTTATTGCATATTAAGTATTTCTGGTCCGTAGTTCTAATATGTGTTTCTTGTAGGCAAGTTACATCATTTTAACATTAAGATAAGTAATGAAATATCTTCTTCCTTTTCTGTGGAGAATTTACACCATTAACATTCCATGTCAGATATTTATTTGACATGGTCATCTTTGGAAAGCTTCTGCAAGACCAAATCAATTTTTCCATCTTCTTTCTTCTTCGGTCGTGCTCCCATGGCTTCCCTACTTGTATATGTATGACCTTGTTGTCGCATTTTGTGTTGCTCCTTACGTTTAGTATTCACTCTTGTTTGCCTCCGGTCTTTAGGCTTGTCTGCTTCCAAGGGCTGAGAGGTATCAGTACTTCGGGCTGGTAACTCCACCCTCGTTCCTTTGTCAACTCCCGGCTCTGCAGGTGGCCTTGACTCTGAAAACTGTGGTTGTTGGTTTAAATTCAATTCTCTTTCTTGTAGTGAATCTGCATTTTTTGGTGTTGGGGATGAGGGTCTACCAGCCTTCAGCACATTTTCAAAAAAGTCCTTCGCCATTAATATGAACCCAGATTTAATGTTGATTGCTTTAATACTGGGAAAGCGTACTGAATTTCTACCTCAGGATTATTGGTTAGGGATCATAAAAGATTGTACTAATACTGAGATAAATAATATGTGATAGAATATCAGGTGCTATGATGATTGATGCATACTATGATTTTATGTTCAATGCTGATTGTTTTAATAAAAGAATTTTTTCATAAAAAAAAGTCCTTCGCTTTCCTGATAGAATTCAAGCAATATCTATTACCATTGTAAAATAGAGACAGTCCAGCTGGAGCCTCCCACCTATATTGTAAAGCACGTATTTTAAGTTCATCAACCAAAAATGCATAGTCCTTTCTTGCTCTTAATATCTTCTGAGGGATCTCCTTCAAAACCACCACCTCTTGACCAGCAACCTTTAATTTCTTATTATAGGTTATTGTGAGCACCTTGTTTCTGAATCTCCTTGTGACAAAGTAGATAACAACATCTCTAGGTAAATTTCTTTGTCTTGCAATCAATGAATTAACCCTGTAGATTCTGTCCATCTGCCAAGAGATATTTTCTGCAGCCCCTTCTAGAATTTTTTCAAAAGCTTCTTCAAAGCTTCTTCTCAGGTCCTCCTGATTCTCATTTGGTACCTCCTCCAGTCCTCTGATTCTAATAGCTGACATCATGGAATGATATTGCGCCATAAGTGCATGGTCCTGTATATCAGTTTTTGTCTCAGCAAGTTGTCTCTCCATTTGTTCCATTTGTTGTTCAATCCCTTCCACCTTCTCTTCAACACTCTCCCAAACCCCCTTAATAGCTTCTACCATGTCTTCTCTTATTTCCCTAATGTGGGTCTGCATTTTTTCTGTCATTTTTCCCAGTTCAACATTTACCTCTTTGCTTTGATTCTCAATCTGTTTTTCAATCCTATTCTCCAGTTCCTCAATCTTTCTCTCCATTTTTCCCTCCAATTGCTCAAGCCTTTTATCCATTTTCTCAATCAACTTATCAGTCTGATTATCAGTCATTGTTGACAGTGCAGCCTGTCAGTCTTTCATTGTAAGCATTACTGGGGAGGCTTGAGCAGACAAGGTGGCTTGAGGCTCTGTAGGAGATGAGGGGGGTGGGGTGTCGGACAGGTTAACTGTTGGTAATTTAGATGGCTGAGCTGGAAAAGTTCCCGCCACCTTTGAGGGGACTAGTTTTGTTTGCCTGGAGGTCATTCTAAAAATATCCTCTTCTTCTCTTCTTTAGTTGGGCTTAATAGGGTTTTAAAATAAACACCTAGCCTTTCTCTTAGCGATCGCTCCTATGTTGTGCTGAGAGGGAAAAGGCAACAAAGAATCAAAGGGATTCTTCACTTCCGTCCCTTCCTCCTTAGAGTGAGGGCAATCGCCATCTTAGATATATTTTGTTGATTGTAGGGATCTATGATTAGAAGTAAAATTTAAAGAAGTACTTGCGCTTTAAGACTCCTGTTTTCTCCTGCTTTCCTTCCTCCTGCCTGGAGGTCTCTTTTAAAAAGTTTTTCTCATGCATAGGCTTGCTGCGGCGTCTGGTCCCGTCTGCTGACAGTAGCGTCTCTGGATGGGAGCTACTTCGAGCGTCAGGGGAGCCTTCACTCTATCCCCCTGCAAATTTTTTCAGGGGGTTTTCAGAAGAGCTCAGCCCCCGCTCGTTGCTCTGCACCCCTTCTTCTTCCGAAGAGGGGATTTTTCGCCGTCAAAAGCAGCCGATGTTCGCTGCTTTTAAGGCTTTACCACTTCCAGAGATCGGAGCCTCAAAAGGAGGCTTTAGCAACACCGGTGAAGCCCCCCCAAGCATCTGAATTTTGATCACATGATTATGGGGATGCTGCAAAGGTCATAGCTGTGAAAAACAGTCATATTTTTCGGTGCCATTTTTCAGTGCCATTGTAACTTTGAACAGTCTCTAAATGAACTGTTTTAAATCGAGGACCACATTTAAATATGTGCTCTAGCAGTTACAAAATTGTGAAATCCTCTAGGATCTTCAAACTAAAACATGACTGATCCTATCCACAGTGAATCTGTGGACAGAAGGTATAAGTTGTTTTGGTGAGGTAGCTGGCCATACAGAGGCAAGTTTCTCTGCCTTGACCTATAAAAGCAGTTGATGCGGGTGAATCACTTGCCCCCCTTCCTCTCCCCATAAAAGTTTGGTCGCTCTGGAGCCCCACCCTGAAGGGGAATTGCTTAGATCTCTAATGTAATAAATCAGGCATATCAAACCCGCGACGTCACATGACGTCGCATGATGTATCGCAAATTTTTCCCCATTGCTGGCAATGGGGTGGGTGTGATTTCGTCATGATGCATCCAGCTCGCGGGCCGGCATTTTGACATGCCTGTAATAAATGTTCTCTCTTACACACACATTACTATTTCCACACATATTCACACACCCTTCTTTTAGTTGCTGCAATATTACGAAGGAACTGATTTGGTCAATATTAATTTACCTTAGAAATTACATCATTTTTTGATCTGGGGATAAAATGTTCTGTTCTGCCACTCCCTCCCCCCCCCAAAATACAACTTCTTCACTTTTAGGTGATGGAAACTCAATTTGCATCATAATTACAACCAAGACTGCATAGTGTTACATTTAGTTAAAGCAGTAAACTACTATAATAAAAATGCACCTGGGGAATATTTAGAGAAAGCACTAATGATTTCTTCCCTTGTGGTTAATAAATTCACTTCCAGATCAATTTGTTCATGATAGAAACTTGAGAACATAAACAGTTACACAGACACATTAGAGTGTGTCTTCTTCAGTATAAATGATTTATTACAATGATTAGCAGCACATAAACAATTTTACAAAACAACTCTAATTAATTTTTTGGAAGAAAAGGAGAGAAAAAAACTCTTCCTAACTCTCTCTTTGCATTATGTTTTACTTTTCTAAGTGTGTACTTTTTAATTAAATCCAAATGTCACAATAAATTTAAAGTGTTTTATTACCACTCTGCCTAAGCTATCCATGCAAAAATCCTTTCTATTAAGCCAGATGTAGGGCTGAAAGTGGCTGGGGGGGGAAAGGGGGGGAAGGAAAAGAAATGATCCATTTCAGTATTTGACAAGAGACTTGAAACAAGGTTTAAATACCACAAGATTTTTGGCAAGCATTTTCAGTTTTACCAGGGAAGCTGGTCAGCTAATTGATGCTTAATATCACTTCCAAGTTTGAAAGCATCAGACTCCATTAAATTGTCCCTTTTGGGGTTGAAGATGTCAAAGAAAAAAAAAGTAAAGACCCTGGAAGAATTGCATTTTTCTCTTGCCTGGAGTTTCATCTTAAATGTTTTAGAATTCTTGATTGCAAAAAGTGAGTTTAGAGCACACATTAAATTCGATGTTTTGGATAAAAGGTTTCATGTTTCAGTAGTGGTTGGATATTGATGTTTATAGAAGCGTCAAAAAAAGTAATTTACATATTCTCCTTTTACATGTCCACTATTATATTCAAACAAACAATTCATATGTTTTATCTAGTCAGAGATCCGAAGAACTGGAAACCCCATCATTAGGGAAACATCAGGGCATTGCTTCTGATATAATCATGAACATATAAGGAATATTTCCCAATGATTGGGTGAAAGCAGAAAGTTCTAGGGCAGATGGAACAGTTTTTAGGCCACATCTGACTTGAAGCTTAGGCTAGAAAATAACCCCCAACTCATTTCACCCCAGCTGATTGGTAAACTGAAAGAGTGGTTGCCCTAAACCAGCAAATCAATTTTTAATAGATGATATCTTCAATTAAACATTTCTCTGTGTGTGTGTGTGTGTGTGTGTGTGTGAGTGAGTGAACTGGCTCTTTATCAATCAAAAGGAAAGCCTAATATTACTCTGCATGGCCAGGGGTTAATGCAGCATTTTAAAATGAGCTGTTTGCTATAGGATTAATATGGTTTTCCCCTTTATTATTTATTGCACTAGTGTTTAAAATAAAGGAGAGAGAGAAAGAATGATATTATACTGTCTATACAGTATGTAGCCAATATTAACTTTAAAAAAAAAACCCCAAGTATTTCTAAATTAAAAATGTTTAATTTGATCATTGAAGCTTAGTAGAGGAAACTCTCATATGGCCCATAATTACCTCTAAATGTTAATATAATTGAAATACAAAAATGAGGAAGAGGAGGAAAATCAAATGACAATTCAAGCTAGAACTAAATTTCAGATAGAATGATATAAACTGGAATTTTTGCTGTGTGCTTCTTTCACACATATGTACAAAAATATTGGTAATAGCTGTATTTTTTTTTCTAAAAGCATATTTTTGGACCAAACATGTTGCAATTGGTCCCGGGCATTCCAAAAGCTGCCTGGAACCAGACAGAGCGGTGCTAGCCTTGTGCGCATGCGCAAGGCACGAACAGGCTAAATTCCTATTGGTTAACACTGCCTGGGTCTTTGGCCCTATAAAAAGGTCTGCGTGCCTTTTGTTCCTTGCTTGGGTGTTGTAGAAGGAGAATAAAGTGTTTGTTGCTTGTCACCATGTGTCTTCATCATTCGCACATGAACGAAGGATTTAACACTTCGCATTCTTGGTTTTTTGCATCTGCCAGGAGTATGAATACATGAACTACAAGTAGACTCCAGATGAGGAAAAGAGAAGCTGATCCATTAAATATCTAGAGAATATTTCTAGTCACCCTACTTCTTTTTTTCTCTTTAAGCAAATCTTTTCAGTCTTCCTTTTCTGAATGCAAGAGGTTTTTTTCCCCCCAGAGTACAACATTAAAATAAAAGAGGGAAAAGGCCAACTTTGGAACATACATGTATTGAGCAGAGGTCATTTGCCAAAAATACCACCTGCTAGCATCTATACCATTTGACTAAAAAAGCCTACTGAAAATTGCAAAGGACATAGTCTAAAGCATTTCTAACCGATATTATTTAATGATGGAGGGAGGCAGAAATGCTCTGTATGCAAGGGACTTCTTTCAGATGGAATTCTCCTCTGTGGGATTTTCGGGAGGGGGTCCCCTTCCTCCATCTTCCAAAAAGTGAACAATTAAAACTTTGTTCCTTCTTTCGTTTTTGGTTTAGTTTTTTTTTTAACCTACTTTTGCGGACTTTCAGAGATAAAGTACAGTGGACAGAACTAGCTCCTCTTCTGAAAGATGAGTAAAAGATGGATGGTACCTCTATTTGCCATTTGGAAATATCAGGTCTTCCACTTACTGATATAACTCGAATGTTGAAATGCTCAGCCCATTTCAATGAACTCCGAACTAGGTCAGAGGCTACCCTACTTGAATGGCTTTTTCTGCTCCACATTCACATGTAGACTATTCCCCTCCAGGACTTTGTTGGTGGACCTGATTAAAAAAAAGGGGGTACATTCCCTCCCTGGAATCACAAAAGAGAATTTGAAAGTAGAACTCCTAATATAATAATGCCTTGATACAAAGTTATGGTGAGACTTCACCCTTATCAACATACCTTTAAAAGGATATTCTAATACTAGAAAAGGGGCGAAAAGCTCAACCCAAACAGATATATAAAGGTGCATAAAATCATGCATGCCATAGATGATATGGACAGAAAACTACATGTGGATTAGAACTGAAAACAGGGAAGCTCGGGCCTACTAGAGAAATATTTTCTCACACTGAAGATAATTAAGCTTGAAATTTGTTGCTACCGTAGCAACTGTGATAATGGCAGCCAATTTAAATGATTTTAAAAGAAGGTTGGATGGGTTTAATGCATTCAATTGTCCCTTTGTGACTAGAATCTTGAATTCCTATGGCTGAATGCTACAGGAATATTCTGCTCTTGTGGGCCTTTTTCTGCCTCTTTTCTCTCACATCTGTTCTGCTCTTCATCCCTGCAGAATATTAGAATCCATGCATCTTCCCAGCATGGGAATTGTATGGGAAAGGAGAGGAGATATTTTTGTCCTTTCTTTTCCTCAAAAGTCCATCATCCATGCCTTTCTTCAAAAAGTATTCCATACTTATCCAGCACTACACAATGATCAATCATCCAATCTGAACTTTTCACCTTTTCCATCACCAATCATCTTTCACAGCCACTTATCATAACCTCACTGCTGTCAAAGGGACTCACCTCTAAACACACGCACAAACATATATACACACACATAAATCTATACAAGCCCAGGCACAGTATAAATATGACTGTGTAGTCAACCTCCCTAATATTTGGTTTGGGTCATTGAAGAAAATTTTTATATGCAGCTACCCAAATGTGTTGGTGTGTGGATGTCAGGCAAACTGTTGGAAATATAATAAATTTATTGGAAATATAATAAATTTAAAGCAATGTTAACACCTATAATTTGGGATTTTTTTTTCTTTACTCATGCCTTGGATTTATTTCTCTTCTTCTTCATATTTCTTGTTTCTTTGGGGCACACTGGATACAATTGTTTATCTTGCTATCGCATTTGTGGTAAATATGTATATATGTAAGCATAAAGGAAAAATGTTAATGGTGTGAAATGGTTAATTGTGCCATAGATTATGATGTATAAATAAAGTCATGCAAGTATAGCAAGTAATATTTTGTTTCCATAGCATTCAGAGGCATTGCATTCAATGGTACTCCCATAAATATCTATAAGAAAACAATTGGTACCATGCTTGAATAGCAAGTAAGATCCAAAAGAAATTGAGGACTTCCGGTTTTTGTACTCGCAGTGCATGGCCATACGAGAGCAGATCTCCACTCCCCATGGCTAGTTTCTTCCTGCTTGGGGGACCCTAGATGGGTCCAAAGTCACCCTGGAGAGGTGACTTTGAAGGAGGAGTACCCCATTGATCACAAAGCGATGGCAATCATTTTGTTTGATCCAGGGAAAGCCCTCCAAACCCAACAGGAGAAAGGCTAGTGTGAGATCAGTGTCTAGCCCAAGCTGCTTGCAGCCGAAGTCCTAGAGCACGAACCTAAACATCGATGAACAGTGTGTTTGGAATTGGTGAGAGTACTAATCTTCTTTCTTCTATCTATCCCCAAAGCAAGAAAATCTCCAGAAGTGAAGGGAGGGGACTATATCCACATTCCCTTATAGATGGAAATGGCAAATTAACATAAAAGGTAGAGTTCTACTAAAGAGATCTACTAAAATTTGATTTAAAATATTTCAGTCTGGATTTCCGGTTCCGGATCGTGGCGCCTCTAGCCATTCGAAGGGACTCGTCTCCTCGTCGACTAGCTTCCCTCCGCCGGTAGACCCTTTTGCAGGTCGAAAGTCATCCTGGAGGGTGTGATTTCCATCGAAGAGGCTACTCGGCTGCGGAGGAGCGGCGGCTCCTCTAGTTGTCTGAGCCATCTCTGAGGGCTGATGGAGAAGAAGATCCGCCAGTAAAATGGCCGACCACCTAGCCACTCCAAACCTCAAGTCAAAGAACATCTAAGCTTTAAGAACCACCATGGTGAATCCAGGTGAGACTTTTCCTTGCTACTCTCTCTACTCTATCTTGTTTTTTGTGCCTGTAAGAGCTTTGCTGGAATTATTTCCCTGGCTTGAAAAAGCAGCTTCTACATGTTTGGGAAGAAAGGTGTTGTACAAAAATAGAACAAAAATTTAAACACTATATTTTATTTCCATATTCTTTGGGGTACAGATATTTTTTTTCTTTCTAAGAGCTGTACTATCATTTTATGCTGGAAGATTATTTCTTTTTTCACATTATACTTTAAAAGACAGAAAAAAGGAAATGGTGTCTGGAAAAGATCTTTTTTTAACCTACTGAGGACATCTAGTGGCGAAAACCTAATACTGCAACTTCTGGTTACTCTTTGAAGATGGAATAGACCTGACCTTCAAATTATTTTTGAAGAGAAAAGATAAGCTGTACAGCTGTGGGAACTGTGGGGGTAGACACTGCCTAACTTTTACTAAATATAGCCTCCACAAAAAAGAAAAAAAGAGACTCTTTTTAATTACTATCAAAATGGAGAAACCTCAGTTACAATTAAATTGTAAACTTATATTGGAAAAGATTTATGAGGCTACTGCAGAAATATGTGCTACAATGAAAGAGTTTACTACATAATTAAGATCCAGAAATCTTACTTCAAACCTTCAAACTGATGTCCAGACTACATCTTACTATTCTATAAATCAAAACATACTAGAAGAGGAATCAACAGAGATAAAAGAGGAACTTTTCTATCTTATAAATTTTCCATCCATAATTTTGAGGAACAGAAGAAGCAAAGATTGAGACTTGAAACTACAAAGCAATGATGCTTTAAGGATGAGAGAAATGCCTAATGCAGAGGATGGGATTCCTATCCTTTCAAAGGCCACTGCAAGCAACAAAAAGAGATCTACTGGCTGAAAGGGAAGCTTAGCTATGGAAACCTGTCTGACACAGAAAAAAGCCAGAATAAGACTGAAAAGAGAAATTTAAAATTGTGTAATGGATTAAAAGGCAATGTTGGATTTATGGACTGTTTTAAGGATTAAGATTTAGAGTTAGAAGTAAGAAAAAATAGGAGGGTGATTATTAGAATAGATATTTTAAATAGATTAAGAATGTACCTTTTGGAATAATAGGTTTATTTTGATGAAAATTATTATGCATTGGAATTGAAAAAATGTTGGCTTTTTAGATTTGGATGGTTTCAATAATTAACTGAGTGTTTTAAATTAGTAAGATGATCTTTCTGTATGATAATATAGATGTGATAAGGCATGACAATCAATTGGATGAAATTTGAATTTTGTTTAATGAACTGAAATGATTTAAGGTCTAACATTATTTTGTTTTCTTAAAGAGATTGATCGATTGTGGGATTATATATGTATAGAGTAGATTAATATTTTATTTTAATTAGGATATCTATTGTGTAGTGGAAGAAGAAATAAATGAGATTTGTGATAAAATGAAGGATGTGAGAGATTAAGAATTAGAATATATCTGGAAGGAATACCTGATTTGATAACTTGTTGATTTAAAGTTAAATTTGATTATGGTAATTGTAAACTTACAAAGTTTTAAAACAGGTTTAGCAGTTATAGAAATTTAAATTAGAAATGGAATATTTTAAATGTATTATGCTATTTGAGAGAAATAGAGAGGGGACAGTGAATGTATTGAATCGAGTTGTTTATATATGTTTTTACTTTTGAATGTTTGATTACCCAAACACCACGGTGTGTCCTGAGTACTTCTTCTTAAGAATTAAAAACCAATAAAATGTGTTTCAAAAAAAATATTTCAGTCTGGACAAATCTAGGAATTAAAAAACTGTCAAGATTATACCCTAAAAAACTTCTGATGGAATTATAAAAATATATAAGAAAAATAACTTTTTGATTGAAAGAAAAATGAAAAAAATAACTGCTGACATCTAGTGGAGAATCAGAGAATAGAAAAGGAATCACAGGTTTTCCATGCAACAACTGAGTAAAGATGCTGAAAAAGCAGGCAGGAGGGGGAAACTTGAAAGCTAAAAAGAAGAAATGGTGTGGAACATATGTCAGAAGGAAGGTTAAAAAATAAGGGCACATGTCAAAGAAGAAGCAAGATATAGTAATAGTTGTGTTCTCTTGTCACTTATAAACCATTCACACTGTTGAGCTAAAAGAAAAGCCAATGGGTATCACATTGCTGAGAAAAAAAGAGTCTATATGAGGAACAAAGAATATTATCTGAATCAAGCCTAAGTTAGCACACAGACTCTTGTCAGTCTACTGTCCTTCCAAACCCAACTGGGAGCTCCTAGTCCTCACAGAAGATCTGCATACAGATCTTAAGATTCTTAGTGAGTTCCAAAGACTTACTACATGTCCTGCCTGCAAACTGCTCTCTTGTGAAAGCTAAGATGTACTTCTTAACTCAAACTATCCAACAGATGTGCTTTTTAATCATAATTGATTAATTATGGCTGAGGAATTCTGGGAGTTGAAGTCCACAAATCTTAAAGTTGCCAAGTTTGAAGACCCTTGTCGTAGACAAATTGAAGAGATATTCTAAAATAGAGTGTGAAAGTTTCAGCCAAAGAACTGACCAAGCAACATTATTTTATAGAAGGTCACACTTTAGAAAAAATGTTCTTCCAAACAAGAACCGTGGGAAATTGTGCTGCAAACTCTTCCCTAATTTTGCTGTATCTTGGATTCAACTAAAATTGTAACCTATAATTTATTATCTCCAATAATAAATAATAAATATAGATGATTTTAGACAAACAAAAAAGCTCCTCCTCCCCAATTTAAACATTTTCATGGAACAATCCTAAATAGGGTAGGGATAGAAAGTGAAGTGGAAATTTCCTGATGCTTATAAACCACAGTGTCAGCTGAGATATATATATATATATATTTTCTTTAATTACCTTCCCATTCATATTGCAAAAAGGAAACATACCTGTTTCTATCAGTGCAGATTGCTGATGCAATCTGCCAAATTCTAACTTACAGAGGTCATCTAAAAAGTTCAAGAATGCTCTAGAGCAACATATTATGATTGGTTGCACAGTCAGCCAGATATTTATATTGGATTTAGCATTTTTATTCATGTATCAAGTCTTTCCCATGGACCTGAGAAAGGTAGATGTTGTGGTTTAATAATATTAAAGGTATCATTGCAGGATGTAAGCTGTTTCAAGTAAAGCTGCCTTTTGCAATTGACTGATAGTGATTTTTGTCAATGCTAATAGCATAGCAATAGCATTTAGGCTCATACATTGCTCCATAGTGCTTTATAGCATTGGTGGGAGGTTTACAAAGCAACAGTCTGGCTCCTCATTTTACCAACCTTGGAAGTAAGGCTGAGTCAACCTTGATACCTGTCAGAATTGAACTCTGGGCAGTGGGCAGAGTTTGCCTGAAATACTACACTTTAACCCCTGTGCCAGCAGAGCTCCTAAGGTATTCAAGTAGCGCACCAGATGTTTGTGATAATAATAATAATATCTCATCTTTTTCAATATATTTTGGTCAAGGGAGCAAGCATACTTAATACTCTTGCCTCTATTTTCCCCATAGCAACCCTGTGAGGAGATGGGTTGGGCTAAGAGAGATTGACTTGCCCAAAGTCATCCACCTGGTTTTCACACTTAAGAGAGATCTAGAATTTACAGACATCTGGTTTCTAGTCTAGCACCTTAACCATTACATTAAATTCTCTTCTGCATATCATATTTTAAGCAATTTTTAAATTATATGACTACTAGTTTTTAAACAACAAACTTATTTAATAACCAAAGTGATCCTCTTAAAAGGATACCAGATCATGTAAATAAACAGGGGATGTAAATTAAATGTAGTAGTTTTTCTGAAGGAAGAAGTGTTATAATGTTGCTGTTACAATTGAAAAAGTTCTTACATTTGTGGACTTCCCAGGAGGTCCAATGTTCAGTGGATGAATCATGCTTAATTTGTCTTCTGCATCTTTGCCCACCAAATCATTTTCTTGAAATTTTTATAAAATAAATATAATTATGATCTTACTAAGAAGACTTGCAAAAAAATGTATTGCACAAAAAAATGTAAAGCATGCAGAATTAGGGTTAAACTAATCCATTCCTTAATCACCACCAATCTGCAACAGGCTCCATGTGGAACAGCCTTTAGAGATGACTGGAAGCTATAACTAGTTCAGACTGAAATGGTGAGATTATTGGCAATTTAGTCCCACCATAATCCTCTCCTGAAATCACTGCCCTGGTTGCTAATAGGCTTCTGGAACTAATTCAAAGAGCTGCCAAAAACCTAAAAATGTTTACAGGGTAGTACTGGGCTTTTAATTTGTTGTAACCCACCTGGGGCTTTGTTCATGCTATAAAAATGAAATTTCTTAATAATAACAAATATAGAGAGAGTAAATGAAACCGCTGTCTCTGATGGCGAAGTATTGTATTTGAGGTGGTCCAAAATATTATGTTTAACTTTGATAGATTTAGCATTGTAAACATTAAGCAATAAATATAAATAAATCAATTTACATTTAAGCAACCAGGTTGCCAAAAAATTACTTCCTCAAATCTGTTTCACACTATTTGACTTAAGACAGAGAAGGTGAAGGTAGTCAGTATACTCAATACATGGAAGAATGCAATCAAATATCACAATAGAAAATAGATGTTGTAAAACCATATAATGCTGCTACCGTGTCAATTAATGATTTGTGATTCAAACTGTAATTTGAACTGATGGTGATTGGGCAAACCTTTTTTAATTCACAGAATCTATTCTGTATACTGCAATAGGCTGTCCTATTTTCACATGTTAAATATTACTACATAGAGCATTAATTCCTACAATTTAAAACCCAGTGATCAATTTCTAAAACGTTGCAAGGGTTTATGAACTCTGAAAGAAAAACTCAACTTAACTTCCCAAACTTCATTCAGAAATAATAATAATAATAATACCATCAAACAATAATAATAATACCATCAAACATCCACATCTGCCTATCTCAGGTCCTTGGGAAGGACTCGAGAGGTAGACAAAATTGCCAAATCCAATCTGAACATCTGGCTGACTGTGCGATGATTAATAATAATAATAATAACAACAACAACAACAATAATAATAATAATAATAATAATAATAAAGTTGGAAGGAACCTTGGAGGTCATCTAGTCCAATATTTATATAGTTTATAGTGTACTCCACAAGAAAGTCCAGTTGCCCTGTGAAAAAACATCATTGGGATAACTATGATCTGGATGACTGAGAATCTCCATAGACAGTGTACTTCACAAGTGCTTTGGAGGAAAAAAATAAACACTGAGGGAATTTATGAAGTTCAGCATGTTGCAAATAGTCACGTTCCATCAATTAGTGGAGACAGCCTGCTAAACTAGATAAACCATGTGACTGTTTCATGTAGTTTAAACCTCAATGCTCATAGTTGCATGGCCACTAAAATAGCTATTAAATATAGATTATTGTGAACACTGTTGACTTCAATCTGGATATTCAGCTTCTCACCCTACTCCTTTTATTGGAAGGGGGAGTGCCCCCAAACCAAATGGTTTCCATATATCTTCATTCCAAATCCAAGTAAGTATAATCAAGCCTCTGAACAAGACGTACTTGACATTTTCAGAACCCAATTGGTTAAGTACTGATTGCATAATTTAAGAAAACAGCATAATGACTATGGTGCTTCTACCAGCTAGCAACAGTCATGTTAAGCTTGAAAAGCAGAACATCAGTAGATATACTTCAACAATCAATGCCTCTCTAAACAAGATCTAGAGAAGCTTTATAATTTCCCATCATTATTTATATTGGGTTAAACTGCTTGGAGTTTTGTGTTTTATAATAATTAAATGGTTACACTTTAAACTTTAAATTTTCCTAATGGTCAGTTTGAGAGAGAGAGAGAGAGAGAGAGAGAGAGAGAGAGAGAGAGAGAGAGAGAGAGAGAGAGAGAGAGAGAGAGAGAGAGAGAGAGAGAGAGAGAGAGAGAGAGAGAGAGAGAGAGAGACCTTAGGTTGACTTTCTATGAATGACATGAAAACAGCAGTCCAGCAACATTATGTATCAGGATCATTCAAATGAGAACCATTGATAGATAGATAGATAGATAGATAGATAGATAGATAGATAGATAGATAGATAGATAGATAGATAGATAGATAGATAGATAGATAGATAGACAGACAGACAGACAGACAGACAGACAGACAGACAAACAGACAGACAGACAGACAGACAGACAGACAGCATTTCTTTCTGCCTTAATGATTTGAGGCACTGTTCTAGATTCTGTTTGCCAATCATGCAACTTGCATTATTTGCTGTGAAAGGTGACATAGTTCAAACTTCCAGAACTCTATAAGGTTCCAAAATAATATTTCTTTGGGCATTCAAGATCTGCTGTTCCTTCAGTTTTTGTAAATTATGTCTTCAGAAATCAAGCAAAGCAAGAAACATAGAATGAAATGATTTCAGGATTAAAATATCTTCAGGCTGTAAGGCAATGTATTGGTTTTTTCACACTAAGTGGATTTTTGAGTTTTCAAATAGGAGGGGACTAAATAATATAGCTAGAATAATAGCTTTCAGATTGATGCTTAGGGCTATGAGACAGAGACTTCTTAACCACACACACACACTGGCCTTTAAACTGTGACCATTTGACATCAAATAGAGAATCCTCAACTTAAATGATCTGTAAAATATGTTTAATGTTTGTTATTCTTGGATTTTCACATTAAACATCTGGACAGTAGATGCATTTGTAAAAAATACAAAGCAAAAACTCTGTGGCCTTCCTACTGAAGTCATGTATCAAATGAAAAACTAGACTTCTCAGATTCTGGCAGAGCAATCCCCCATATAACCACCTTGAATTTTTTTTTTTAATATATAAAATTCTTTTATTAAAACAATCAACATTGGACATAACCACCTTGAATTTAAATGTTATTTTTCTCCAATAATTTTTGGACTGTTCTCTTTGTAAAGATGCAAAAGAATTAGCAATATAATATGCATTTGTATAAATATTTATAAATGAAGACATTTCCGTCTTGCCAATATTCTCATGTTCAACTAGTGCTTTTTTAAAAACTTGAAACTTCAGACAAAATAAAATGTAATAAGTTATTATGCAACACACAGATCATTTTATATCTTCATTATTAAAACTTGTCCTTGCGTACCAATTTTTTTTTTAAAGCAACACTTAACAAGGCTAAGACCTCATTAGTCAGTATTAAAATGTTAGAGGTCTATGTTCTCTATTAATTTAATCATATGTTACTCAACAACCACTGATGACAGCCATAAAGCTCCCCTTAAATTATTAAGCATAAAGCACTAGATTGTAATATTTTACAGACACAGACAAAGATGTCATTTCAATATTTGAAACCAGCAAGTTTAATTTTAAAAAAGAGCAAACCAATAAGCTCAGAAAATAGCACTCTGTAAGAGGAAAATACACTGCTGGAGAAAAAAAAAGGAGAAGGACTTAAGAAATTTATAAAAGTAATCTCCAAGTGGAAATTAGAAATCAACCCCTAGAAACAGATTAACACAAAAGAAATATTACTGTCCACTTTCTAAATCAATATAACACTGCTACACGACAGAATTACCATGGTAACTCAAGTAAAAAGAATAAAGCAATTCTTATTATTTCAAAATAAAATCACAGCCTGAAGCCCAGCTTTTATTATAGCTGCTGATAGATCGCTGGCTTGAATTTATCTGAAATATTGCTTTTCAATCAGCTATTTTATGAATGTACATATTTCACTGAACAGCCCACTTAAAGAGTGCACTTTGGGGGAAAAATGTCTCCAAAAGGCTAACTGAAGAGTCACATGTATACCTGCATCTATCTTTGAATCTCATATAGATATTTTAATAAGAATATGAAGGGGAGCGGAATCTGTGAAGTTCAGAAATTTACTTTGAAAAGGAGCAAACCAGGCCCACCTTTCTTATGTGGAAAGTCACAGAGCTGCATTCTAAGTCCAGGATTACAATCAGATGTACTTGGAAGTCATTTGCATCTTTGCATCCTGTTTCAAACCCCCTCCCAAAATTCTGTTCAGCTGTTTAATATCACACACACAGACACAGACACAAACACACACACACACACACACACACACACACACAAAACACAAAATGCATGGGGAATTCTGTTAAAACTGTAGCCTCTATATTTTTATTTATCTAAAAAATTTATCTATTTTTTCATTATTTACCACAATGAAGAAATTTAACACATTTAGATGAGATGAAATTTAACTTTAATGAAGAGAAGGACGAGGGGTGACATGATAGCAGTGTTCCAGTATCTCAGGGGCTGCCACAAAGAGGAGGGAGTCAAGCTTTTCTCCAAAGCACCTGACAAGAAGCAGGACAAGAAGCAATGGATGGAAACTAACCAAAGAGAGAAGCAACCTAGAACTAAGGAGAAATTTTCTGTCTGGCAGTTAGAACAATTAATCAGTGGAACAACCTGCCTCCAGAAGCAGTGAATGCTCCAACACTGGAAGTTTTTAAGAAGAGACTGGACAGCCATTTGTCTGAAGTAGTATAGGGTTTACTGCCTGAGCAGGGGGTTAGACTCGATGACCTCCAAGCTCCCTTCCATCATCATCATCATCATCATCATCATCATCATCATCATCATCATCATCATATTATTATTATTATTATTATTATTATTATTATTATTATTATTATTATTATTATTATTATTATTATTATTATTATTATTATTCCTCAGTATGTCTCACAAAAACTACAATATTTAGCCCGAAAAAGGAAGCAATCTTGGTATAAAATATTAATCTCTAGATTCACATTCGATCAATTAAATGTTTTTATTTGTTGGAGCAATTAAGCATGTGCTGGGAATTTTAAAATATATAGTTAGTGAGCTTGAGTTCTCCCAGGCATTTCAAAAGCCACCAAATGATTACCGTAGGCCTTTACTCTTCTACTACATGCCTTCTACTACATGCCTTTGTGCAGTAACTCTGTGCATAAAAGATGGAAGACTAGCCAAGAACTTCCTTCATACAGGTTCATAATATTCCAGCTTTGTTCTCACACTTAACAATTCTGAGGACACTGAGATATCTTATGATATGGCTGCTTTGTGACAATCATTTGGCCTTGGAGGAATGACCACATAAAGCGATTTGTCATATCACAGTGGAAAATGTAAAAAGTCCATTCTGTGGCTTTCATGTTTTGGTCATGATGGATCAGTCAGCAAGTTTAGCATTTCTCATTCTCATCATAAGTGGAAAAGAAATTATTTTCTCAGTCTGCACATCCAAGACACTTTATGGTATAAAACTTTCATTCTGCAGTTCTGCATTTTGCTCTCTCTCTCTCTCTCTCTCTCTCTCTCTCTCTCTCTCTCTCTCTCTCTCTCTCTCTCTCTCTCTCTCTCTCTCTCTCTCTCTCTCTCTTTCTCTCTTTCTCTCTCTCTCTCTCTCACCTTTATTATTTTTATAAACAACTCAAGGTGGCCAACATATCCAACTCATCTTCTTCCTCCTATTTTCCCCAGAACAACCACCTTATGAGGTGTGTTGGGCTGAGAGTGTGTAACTGGCCCAAAATCACTTAGCTGGCAGGACTAGAATTTAGTCTCCTGATTTCTAGCCTGCTGCCTTAACCACTACATCAAATCAGCTCTTATACTGTATGAATGTCCACATAAACCAGGAGGTGGTATTGAATTTTTTCTAACAAGATGCTAGAATAAGAATTCGCATGTATGTATGCATGCATGCATGTATGTATGTATGTATGTGTGTGTGTGTGTGTGTATCTGTGTATATGTATATTTATTTATTTTATTTTATTTATTTTATTTGGGTTTGTATGCCGCTCCTCTCCAGGGGACTCGGAGCGGCTAACAACATATACATAACAAAAAATACAATATAAAAAACCCAAACAGGGGGCGTGGCTGCCTCAGGGTCGAAATAGCTTTGCTCGGAGGCTCTGCGACATGGGACTTGTAAAGCCGCCAAAACAGCGCAAACCAGCTGTTTTTCACGGCGAAAAAAACCCTCCTCGGTAGGAGAAGGGGCGAAGAGCTGTGAGTGTGGGTTGAGATCCTCTGAAACCCCCCCGAAAAAATGCTCGGGGGGGAGAAAGAGGACTCCCCGTGCGCTCACAATAGCTCCAGCCTGGGGCAGCATCTGTCAGCTGACAGACCAAGACGCTGAGACCAGCCACCACCCGAGGAACACATCTCAAAGAAGCACAGAGATTGACAGACTGAACCCAGGAGCTTAAAAAGCAAGTATTTCTTATATTTTACCTCGGATCAAATAAGTTCACAATGAACAGAAGGCACCCAAAATGGTGACCGCTTTTAATTTAAAGTGAGAGCTACCGGAAGAGCAAGGCGGAAGAGAAACTGTAATGCGAAAGAGACCTATAGAGGGCACCAGAGACGCATAACTTAAAAACTTTGCAAAATAAACCTAAGGATGTATACAAGCTCTCCAGAAATGACGATGAAAGAATTAAAAGATGAAATATCAACAACTTTTGAAAAAATGAGGAGAAAGATGGACATGATAATAGACATGTTTGCAAAAAGATGGGAAGAAAGGATGAGGACGATGGAGGCAGTGGAACAAAGCAGAGAAATGGAGAAGATGGTGGAAGATCAAAGCAAAGCAGTTATTGAGGACTTGGACCAAACCGGAGAAACGCACAGTGGGGAAAAGAGAGAAGATACTGGGAGAAATTCTAAGAGGGTCTGGGAAGGGGTTGAAGAAAAGATGGAAGAGGTGGAGAGACAAGAAGATTTGAAAAGAATTGTTATAAAAGCATGGGAAAAATATCCAGGAGAGGAGGCTAAAAATTTCTCTTGGCAAACTGACAGAATCCATGAGCATGGCTTATATGGAACCAAGGGACATTGCAGGCAATAAAGAGAGACTTATTACTTGGAAGGGAAGCTGTGCTATGGAAATCCACCTGGCAGAGGAGGAAACCCAGAATTCGACTGAAAAGAAGAGAAACTTAATATTTTATGCAAGGAATTAAAGGCAAAGAATTATGGACTGATTTAAGGACTAAGTGTAAGAGCAAGAGACATGAGAGGGTGATTAATGGAAGATATATATTAAATAGACTAAGAATGTACGCATTGAAGGGAGGGGTGTATCGACATGATAATTATTAACTTTAATAAGAAGACTTGTTTGTTTGATGTACAATGGATAGATCTGAAAAGAAGTGAAACTTAAAATTTATAAAATGTAGTTGGCTTATAGTTAAACTTTGATATACGGAGTGAGGAAGGTCTACAAATTTAAAATGATTGTATTAAGTTGAATGGCTTTAACTTGAATTTTTTCTTTGCATGTACAAATGGATATCTAATAATAAAAAATTAAAAAAAAAACCAAACAGAATATCTAAAAACCAATAAACACACATTCAATACATCAATCAACCACAATCATCCCCATGCTTGCCAACAAAGATGAGTCTTTAGGTTTTTCCGGAAGGCCAGGAGAGTGGGAGAAACACGGACTTCAGGAGGCAGTTGGTTCCAGAGGGTGGGCGCCACAACAGAGAAAGCCCTCCCCCTAGGGCCCGCCAGATGACATTGTTTCGCTGACGGGACCCGGAGGAGGCCAACCCTGTGTGCTCTCACCGGTCGTAGAGAAGTATGTGGCAGAAGGCGGTCCCGTAAGTATCCTGGTCCCATGCCATGAAGGGCTTTATAGGTGATAACCAACACCTTGAATTGGGCTCGGAGACCGATAGGCAACCAATGCAGCATGCGGAGAGTTGATGAAATGTGGGCACAGCGAGGAAGGCCCACAACTGCTCGCGCAGCTGCATTTTGCACTAATTGTAGTCTCCGAACACTCTTCAAGGGTAGCCCCATGTAGAGAGCATTGCAGTAGTCGATCCTCAAGGTGACAAGGGCATGTGTGACTGTGAGGAGCGACTCCCAATCCAAGTAAGGACGCAACTGGTGCACCAGGCGAACCTGGGCAAATGCCCCCCTCGCCACTGCCGACAAATGATGGTCCAATGTCAGCTGTGGATCGAGGAGGACACCCAAGTTGCGAACTTTCTCTGAGGGGTTTATAGATTCACCCCCCAGGGTAATGGAAGGACAGATAGAAGTGTCCTTGGGAGGCATCACCCACAGCCACTCTGTCTTATCGGGGTTGAGCCTTAATCTGTTAACACCCATCCAAACCCTCACAGCCTCCAGACACCGGCACATATACATATATGTGTTTGTATATGTGTATTCCTTGAAAAGGCTCACTCTGGAGAAAATGAATAATCTTTGGACTGTAGCTTATCTTTCTTTTTGATTGTGTGTGTGTGTGTGTGTGTGTGTGTGTAGAAGGATGCTGAGATAAAGAAGAAAGGCACAATCATTCATGCACTCTTTCTTCCAGGACAAAATAGTACAGTTAAAACATTATAGTAAGGACTCTAATCATAGTTTCTATTTAAATCATCTTCTCTATACTTGGGTCTCAGGCAAGAAAGTTAATTCTAGGGGAAAGGTAAAAAAAAAAAAAAGACCCAGAAGGGTAGAAGAAAGAGCCTATTCCATCTAACTCACTGAGATAAAGTCTGGACAAAAAAATTGATAGACTCCAAATTTAAATGGAAAAAGGAATAGAACAAGGGAAGTATTACACACACAAGGGTGGTTAAAGTCTTTATTCAAGCCTTTTTCCCCAGGAGACTCTGCAAATCTTGAAATATGGAGATTTGCATTTACATTTATTAGAAGCATTAATGTGACATTTCTTTTTAGGGAAGAAGGGGGAAAAAAGAGAAAAGCCTAGCTCCCTCTCTCCACGTCCCCTTTGTTGCTGTACATGACAAAATAGCAACTGAATGTTTGCTTTGATCCCAGCGCATAAAGGGTGAAGCTTTTAGGCAAGGAGCGGCAGGTGATCTCAGCTCTTCTACAAGTCCTAATGCTCCTAAAAGCCACTCTTCCAGTTTCTGTAATTGGGCATCAGTAGTTAATGTAGTATTGACTGCATTACATGCTCCTGTGCATCCTCTCTCTCACTAATGCCAATTGCATCACCTTGTACATTTACCATATTGCTTAGCCAATAGCTGTTAAAAGCAACTCAAATCATGAATCATATAGGAAACTTTCAGCAAGACACGACATCCAAAGGAGACAATTTACAGTTGAGTTAATCTGGGTACATTAGCGAGACATGGATTTAGGAAGACAGACCAATTTATGTTACTTTAGTTTTACCCTTTATTGCTTTGTATAGTACAAATGAATGGAAGGGCACAGCGTAAAAAAGAAAACAAAGGGGGAGAGAAAAGGCAGAAAGTATTCTTTTTCAAAAAGGGTCTCTACTCTGCACAAACAAACCAAAAGGTGTAAAGTTGATGCCATGGACTCTTACAGGATTCGTTTCTGTAGATGTGTATTTATACAAAGCTCTCTTTTTTTGCCATAAAGATTGATTTTTTCTAAAAAAAAAGTTAAAAGTTGGATTCCTCTTAAGAATGGTCAACCATAAATATATTATGTAATTAAATCAGAGGCTAGTGATCAAGCAAGATCTTTTCATCTCTGGATTCTTGAATGAGTTTTGGCAGCCATATTTCTGCTCGTTCAGAGCCCTTCAACCCATATATGCATCAAAATGCATAATTCAGATGATCAGTTCCCCTACAAAATTAAGGAAGTGAAGCAAAATACCTGTTGTGGCTGAACTTTCTGCTTATTTTGAAGACCAGAAAACTACAACCTAGAACAATGACTGAGAAGCATTGAGAAGTACCCAATTTTTACGTCGGTAATAACTCTTGATGTGATTAATACCGGTAGCAACTGGAGCAACCATTAGAACCCACATGTTCTGGAAGACCCACTGGCAAATGTGATTTCACTTCCTCATCTGTCCACTATTTCCTACCTAAAGGCTTAACTGGACAACGTGGGTGGATCTGAAAAAATTACTTGCTTCTTTAAGTGTCTCCATGGTGCTCCAAAGCTGGTTAGTTCACCATGGGACTTTCCTATCATCAGTAACTCTGCCAGATCAGAAAAGCAATGGTTTTAGAAAAGACCACCCAATTCCCCTTGGCTAATATATCTTTGCATCTTAAGGCCCAACTCTGAGACTAGATTGGCCCTGTTCCTATTGACTTTTCCCAAAGCCTTTGTGTTCAAGCCTGGGGCCCTGGGGATAGGTTAGAGCTTGTTTCCTGGTTGAATAGGTAATAGATTAAATCATGCAGCTGCAGTATGCTTTTGTTTTTGTTTTCTATTATGTATTTTGCACTTTTAAACCATTTGGAGTCACATAAAAATAGAATGTACGGCTGTATAAATCAAGCAAATAAGTAAACTCTGCCCATTGGCATTTAACAATAATAATCTGAATTTAATAGAGCCACCTTGATATAGTGATTAAGATGCCAGGCTAGAAATCAGGAGACTGTAGGCACAAAACCAGACATTAGGCAAGTGATACTGTCAGCCCTAAGAAGGAAGCAATGAAAACCACTTGTAAAAAAAACTTGCCAAGAAAACTGCAAGGATTTGTCCAGACAGTGGCCAGGTATTTGTCCAGACAGTGGCCAGGTGTCAACACTGAACTGAAGGCACCAAAAATTTATGAATTTGTGATCAGATTTTCAGTAAGATAATATAAATAAATTGAAACAATATAGAAATATAGAATTAACTAATTGCTAAGTTTCATATGTCATTCCAAGGAACGGTGCATCTATACAATGAAAACAAGAATTTTGTCCAGCATTTTTTCCAATAAGATGACAGCTTGTCACTAGACTTCTGCCCAGAGTTCATGACATAGTGGAAGCATATTTCTTGGTTTATTCAATTCCATTATTTAGATTGAATACCATTAGTTAAAAATTAGCAAGTGAAACACTTGGGCTGCAGCCTGGAATCCACTCACAGACAATCCCAATAGCTTTAATTGTTAAGTGATTCAAAGGTTGTGGTTTTATTGGACATGCAAAGCTTGGAGGAGTTATCCAGAATGTGCTTCTGTCACAATCATGACAACAGAAAGCAAATGGGCCCTTAAAAATAATCTACAATGCTGGAGTTTCAAAAGGCCCATTTAATAAGATCCCAATTTGTCTTTAAAAATATCTTGGAGCTCCCTGGAAATGACTGAATGCCGGACTATGGCCTAAACAAAATTGATCAATTTAAACAGCTGTGGTAAAGCTGCAGCCATTGGCACCGTCATTAACAATTTAAAGCATGGCTGCCTTTATCTTCCTTTCCAGTTACACACTCATTATACTTGCTTTTATTTATTAGAAATCAAGTCTGCTACAATATGTTTCCTTTTTTTCCATCCAAATTGAACCCAGCTTTTCAAGATCACTGTCCTTGATTCTTTCATGAAAAAGGACACAGCGGTTGCTTCCATATTTGTGATTCAGTTCTCTTCTCTAAGAATATAGTAATCATATTTATCAATAAAATACTACATTAAGTGTGAGCCCATCAAATTACTTCCTTTTTAGGATTTGAGTCACATCTTTCAATGCTGTGCAGAGGTTTGGGGTTCTTTAAAAAATGTATCTTAAAATAATTGACTAGATCTTTATTTGACACTGTATTAAGCCACTCACAGAAAAAGTATTTGCAAGCCATAATGAGAGAGAGACAGCATGCAAAGAAGACTATTAACATTAACCACTAAAAATCTTGAGAGATATTTGCAAATTGGAACACCAAATGGTAAGCAAGGCTTATGAATATATTCACATTTCAGCAAGCTGTTCTCAAGATAACTGCCCAAAATACATTTATATGCAGGACATATTGAGCTATTTTTATTAGCTATTGTGTTAATTAACCCCCAATTTTAAATGTAAATGTTAGTTGGAACTAAGAGCAGTTTCTTTCATTTATACCCTTTGTTCATTTTATATACCATCTGATCAAGTATCCCACTCCAAGCAAAAATCTATTATCAGCTGAATGCATTAGCTTCAATACATATAAATCTTGCTTGTCTACAAATATTTTAAACTGTTTATTTAAGAATATAATATAATATTAAGTTTAGATCTGGACTGGAGGCCCAACTTCAGAATCCTACTCCGGAAGAAAAGTTTACAAGTAGAATTGAAAAAGTTGTGTTTCTTAAGCAAACTTGCTTTACAGGGTTGTTGGGAGGCCAAAAAACTTCCTGACTTCTTCAAGGGAAAAAAGGACAACAAAATTATGAAGAAACGAGTATCCCAAGCCTAGCCTTGTTTATGTGGCAAAGTATCAACTGGATGTTATAAAAAAAATCGTCCAGTAGCGATCACATTTACAAAGCACAGCTACCTCTGAACCTGAAAAGTGAAGAACTAAAATGCTTCCCAAATGAAATCAATTAATCCTCCAACCGTGATAAATTCCTTAACCATTTGAGAGACAGATATTTCAGACTCTCTGACCCTTTATCACCAGACCTAATGGACTACTTTATTAATAATGTACTGCTCTTAAAAGGAACATTTTTTGAAGATTGTGTCGTTCCAGTGTTTTGCAAGAGCTGCTACAGTGCAGAGATTGATATTTTATCATCTCTCATGAGTACAGCATGAAAATTGAATGCCAGTCTGTAGAAAGATAAAATCTGTATTCCTATGTATTGGGGATTCTTCCTTATTGCAGTTATAAGTAATGCAATCTTCATATATATATATATGGTAGTTCCATCAGGTTTCATTAACCCTTTTCCCAACAAATACATGTCCAAACTGGGTTCTTTTTATACAGCCATCACTGAAAACAGCAAAATATTAAGAAGGAATACAGGTGTTTATTTCCCAGAAAAGATGTAGGCATTGATTATATTTGCAAACATTGTCATATAGTCTGCCATTCTGAAACAGCAATTTCTCTCAAATTCCTGCTAATTTCAATTAAATCTAACAACAGTCAATTACAGCCTCAAAGTTACCATCTTAAAGTAAAGAGAAGTTGTTTTCCTGGTATCTTTTTAATAAGCAGTTTTTTGTATGTGTCAAGTACATTAAAAGTTTTGTGTATCCTAGGCTATCATAGAAGTACTGTATTCCCATATTTAAAGAAGGTGGAAAATGAGAAATACTAACTTGCTTAAGTATACAGATAGTAAATATGGATTTTGTGATCCAAATCTCTGGAGAATAAATAATGAACTAATCAATGGAAAGCAGAGAATCTTTGCAGTTACAAGCTGTCCCATCGTATTTGTGAGGATGCCTTGTTTTTTTTAAAGATGGATAAATTGGATTGGCAAAAGTAGCAATTTAACTTGATATCAATCATATCCTCTAGGTATGAATTTGTGTATCACGTTTTCTTACTTACAAACTTTCTGTTCACCAAGAGAGAAACAATTTCCAGATTTTTAGTCTACCGGAATAGCTTTTTGTGGGAATCATTGAGACAGATGTGTTATTAATGATAAAAGACCAATACATGTTCAGATATTGAATCCCCATCATCTTTATTCTTTTAGCTTGCAAAGTTTTTAACCAAGAATGTGATAGTTAATATTATCAAGTTGATATATTCTGTTTTTCTAAATGTAAAAAATCTCGTCCAAGTGCTCCCTATGTCAATCAGTATAGTGAAGAATTTTATTGATTTTTCATAATGTTTTGCCAGATCTTCCAACTGTCCATTCCTATTTACCTTTACTATTTTTTCAATTGCTATCATCAATAATAAATCCAGTTAATAAACTTTCAAATAAAGTACCTTTATTCTTCCTCCTGGACTGTATAGTTTTCTGGAACAGCTGCATTATACCGTCCCTTGGCAGCAATCACTTGCTCATTCAATTTATATTTTGCCACATGTTATTAAGGATTAGTTTTCACCTGTTATCTCATGGATGCATGTCCATTTCAAAGCAAGAGGGCTTATCATGGGAAGACTGAAAGCACTCTGCAATATATATAATTATTTTTTCAATCATTTCATTGTATGCATGCTATGCTACATGTGCATTTTTAAGATGAAGAGTACTTAAAATGACATTTTAGAACAATTCCCTTGTTCATCTTCATGCATTCGCCATTAAAATGATAGGTATCTACCTCTTTGTCCTACTTCCCCTCTTGTCTATTAAGTGCTTTTTTAAATAAGCTAATGGTGTCTCCCATCAAGTGGATTATACCTTGATCAATTTACCAACAAAATTTTGACTTGTGATATTATTACAGAAATCTGTGCAACACTGAGTGCCTAAAGCTCTTTAAAAGATTCCAATGGTCCCCACCACTGTAATGGAATTATCTTTCTTCTCTTCAGATCGGTAGTAATAACTAAACTTTGATAATTAATTTTTTACACATATTCAAAATCTTTTCCCAAAAGCTTTAATTTTTATAACCACCTTTCTTTTTTACACAATTTCCTCTTTTTCTGTATTTCTTTTTCAGTGCTCCCATTGTATAGCACTCCTTCTCTCAAAATAATGTTGAAATAAATGCAAGAAAGAATCCAATTTCCTCCTAAACCATTTCCATTTCCTTGCAAAATTGTATATACCATTTACGCATGATAGTTGTACTCATTTTTATGTGAATACATCCAACTGGGTTGAATAAATAAATGTTTGAATAGAGATTACAACAACTCAATTTTATTTAACATGTAAAGTACTTTTACCAGGATGCCCATATAACATTTTTTTTCTAAATTCTCAAAATGAAATAAATCAGAAGCATCACCATGATAATATACAGGTTGAGAATTCAACTGAATAAATTTTAAAATTAAATATAAGATTTGTGTACTCAGCATGTACTGATATTTTGCATAAGATTTTTATTTTAATTAGTTATATTTCAGCAGCAGCTATTCTCCAGAAGTTTCAAAATTGAGTCCCTGTTTTTTTTTCAAAAAAAGTTTTGGTATACCGTATACTCATTTGTTCAGTATTACTTATCAGGATGATCATTTGTACTTCATATTCATTTTGATCTACTACATTGATCTACTAGCTTCATTTGTGATCTACTAGCCAATTTCCTCCTTTCTATATGCTTCCATTTAAGCCCGAATCAGCCAAATTTAAGATTTCATTCCAAGAATTTTAGTATCTACTTTTCCCCCTCATTATTCAGCACTAAGTACAATAATAGAGATTATCCACTTATTGTACAACTTGCAAATGCAGGTAATTTACTAGAAATTTATTTATGCAGAATGCCCATGTTTGTTACTCTAATCTCTCTCTCACACCCACAAACACACATACACACCCACACCCCACCCACACCCACACCCACACCCACACCCACACCCACCCACAGAGAGAGAGAGAGAGAGAGAGAGAGAGAGAGAGAGAGAGAGAGAGAGAGAGAGAGAGAGAGAGAGAGAGAGAGAGAGAGAGAGAGAGAGAGAGAGAGAGAGAGAGAGAGAGAGAGAGACCTGATCTGCTTAAAAGATGAAAGTTTTTCAATTGTTAATATGCTGGGGATGGGGATGCAGGAGGGAAAAAAAGATTTATTTATTCAGTATAAATTCATTTTCCCTAAAATTTCTCCATGCAGTCCATTTTGTTTTGCTTTATGTAATAAATCTAGCAGACAGTTCCTATTGATTTCACTGAGTTCCACATAACAACTCTCTCTTTGATCTTTCCAAGAAGCATTTTCTTACTTTAGCACCAAGTTCTGCCTCAAATGTGCAACACTTTCAACCTAAGTGTGAACTAAAAAGGACAAGTAACCACTAGCATCAAATGTTTATTTTCCTTTCAGTTCTGAAAGGGGTTAGTGTCTGCCAACAAAAATAAGCAAGGGCAGCCTGCCATATAGTTCTTATCCATACTGCATGCACATTAACTTCTGATCGTCAACAAGCTTCCTTGTAAAGTCCTCAACGAAACTTACTTCCCAGTTTAGGATAGCCAAGAGCACCACCAGTTTGAGACTCATCTAAGGCACAGCTTTACAATTACTTTATGCAGTGATTTTTAAAATTTGTTTGCCACCCTTTCTAAATAGCCTTTGTGTCACAAACTATTTGATTCAGCAACCTTAAAGTCCCTCTGAGAATTATGACAGCTATTATGTTATTATCCATTAGACAGAGCCATTCATCTAGTGTAACCTCCAGGCAAAATGATGTGCAAGGTTCTGGTAGCACAACACCTTTTTGACAAAACATATTTTTTAAAAAAAAATGTATACCATTTTATTCTTCAGCATGTTTAGTGTGAGACACACGTGCAAAGCCCTTAGAAGCAGCTTTTTACCTCCAACCTGAACTGTGCCAAGAACTTTTTTTTTGTCCCCAAACAATTCTTTACCACTTTTATATATAATCTAATAATCTATTGATGACTCAGAAGAGGCTTCTAAAACAATTGATTCTGGACAAGTTATTTTTTAATCTCTGATAGAGGACTGGAAAGTATTAAAAAAAACCATTTGGATATTGTTTAGAACCGGACTTAATTTGGAACTCTACATTGTAACTTTCACTCACCTATTGGATTATCTGTCCAAATTAAGATAACATTACTGAAGTCCTCAGATATTTTAAAATATAGTCAGAATGGTAAATTAACATAGATTCAATACAAAGTATGCTATAAGGCCACGAAACCTAATGAAACATTCTGTTTTAGTTTGTTGCAGGCAAACTGGGTTGTTATAATGTTCAGTAAATTAAATTATGGAAGTTTATATTTTTAACTTATACAATAACAGATTTTTATGGATTACATATTGACACCTGCATATAAAATGTAAATATTTTGTAAATATATGCCAAACATCTGCCACCTTTAAACAAACATGGAGAAATCCATTTTTAGGCTTAATATCTGGATGTTATTCTAGCTAAGCTGCACCCTGTGTTAATTAAGCATTTTGGAGAAGGATATTAAATAAAACAGCTGATCATGTTGTAAGCAATATATTCTTTTAGTTATATACTGCTTAAATAATACAGAAGGCGTCTGATAGCACCTTTCCTGACTAACAATTATTATTAAAAGGCATTTTCATGAGCTGCAGCTTGCCTCAACAGATGTATTATGCCTTTTAACAAAATTTATTGGTCACAAAAGATGCTGACTCCTCCTGATTTTGGCTATCATAAGCTAACAATGTTCTGCTCCTACAATATTTCAAATAATATAGTAACCCACATGAAAACTTCCACTGAACTCAAACTTTCTGGAGCAGCAGCATTTTTTAAGCAGTACCTTAAGTAAGCTAAAAGGAGGGGGGAATAATGCTGATCTTCACGCTGAAAACCCCAGAATTTCCTGTACTTACCCTTGGCCCACTTGTCTTTCTCACCCAAAAAGCCTTACCTAAATTAGGCATTTTGACTCATGTATTCCAACTTTGATTTTAAAAAACAGGAAAGACAACATGTTTCAATGGCATCACTGGCACTTAGCTGCAGTGTACAGTATGTTCTGATTTTGATAAATGAAAAGAAAGGAATGAAGGGGGGCAGGGAAAAAAAACTTTTGAACTCCCATTATAGTACAAAAGTTTCACTGACTTCTTTGTACACATTTTTGTACATGTTTTATATTTTAGCCTGAAACTTGACAAATCTTCTACTTTCTCTAAATCTTCCATTTTCCTCTTGCTGAAGAAGGAACAGTATACAAAACTTGGCTACCCACTCACCCTCTTTTTCCTAGACATCCCCCCCCCCGTTTCTTAAGTTGCCTATCCGGGGGCCTGTCAATCTAACCTCAGCAGCAAAGCTCGACTTGGAATCTTCCCTCTGTTATTAAGCCTATGCGCTCCTTCTTTATACCCAGTCTGAATTTATTCTCCACAAATAAATGTGAAAATAGCTTTAGATTTCTGTTTCTTTTCAAAGAGCAAACACTTCCCAAACTTATATAATTCACCAAAGGAAGAACAAAATCAAAACACCAAGAGTCCTTCCTCCCTCCAGCGATCCGGACCAACACTTGTTTTCAAGAAGCATTTAGCAAGTAACGCCGTTCGTTTTCACCGTCATTTTGTTTATTAACTACGGATAAAGAAAGAAGACGACGAGTCTGGCAGAACGTCTGGAAATTCTACTCTCTGCCCTGGCATTGGAAAAGGAAGGTTTATTTTAACACTACCTTGGCGGCGGCAGCAGCAGCAGCAGCAAGGGAAGGGATCCTGTTTGTAAGGAAGTCCCCACTCCCCCACCCTCCTCTCCCCGCTTTTAGAATTAAGCCGTTCTTAACTTAACGGGCTCCCCACCACTACAATCTAAAGTCAAACAGCTGGGCCAGTTTGGTTTTGCCTCCCTTCCGCCTCCCCCAAAAGCGGACGAGGAAGCCTGCTGTTACATCCGACGGAGAAACAAAATGAATGGAAGAAAAGAAAACGCTGCACCCTTCAGGTACCTCGCACAAACGGCAACACAAGCGGAGGCGCCGAGCAGCGCGCCCGGAATCTCAGCTCACCTACCGTCCTCCTTGTCCAGCACCATCATCTCAGGGTTCCCAGGAAGCCCGGGTGCAGATGCGCCGTCTCCAATAGCCTCCGCTCAGAGGAGGGAAGAGTGGGACCTAGTCTGCGGGAGCGCCTGGAGCAGACACTGGGGCTCAGCGGATTGTCCGTTAGCAGCGAGAGCGCTCTAATTATCCGGTTGTCCAGCTTTTAACCTAGATTGCACTCGCTTAGAATTACCTTCGGAAATGAAGCACTTTGCGGATACAAAAGCAGTCTCGCCTACTTTTGTACCTCGGAATTGCAAGGAACTAAAACTGCAATTTAGCGGCGGCGGGGGGGGGTGGTGGTGGTAGAAACCAGGGAGGGAGATCAGAGCGGTTTCTTTGGTTCTCACCTTCTAAAATGGCTCAATTTGCACAGTATAATCTGTTTTAATGTAATTGCATTTGATAGCCCATAACCTCGGCTATTGCAGCTATACAGCTTTCAGCCTGACACAAAGTGTTTCCCCCCTGAATTTAAGCCGAATCTCAATCTAAAATTGCACTCAGAGCGAGGGAGGAGGGGAAAGAAATGTCGGAGCGTAGCTGCTACGACTGCCTCTGCCTCTCTATTTGTGTGAGCGTTGCACCTTTGCCGCTGAATAAATGCCCTCCTCTCCCAGGGACCCCCGCTTATTCTTCTGCCAGGTTTTAATGGAGAATTGAGAGCTTTTCCAGCTCAGCAGCACCATCTGCAGCTCCGGTTTTGCTATGACTAGAAGGCGCCCCCCTCCCCCCCATCAAATAGAGAAATTCTGATTAACTTTTATCTTTTTAGGTCGGCTCTACTTTCATTACATTGGACTTACCAGCAATTTTATTGACTGATTCTTGAACATCGCAGTTCACTGTTAGGAGAAGAGAAACACACAGGCACACAAAGACAGACACAACTGAATACTTGCACATTTCAATCTGCGTTATCCATATTGTTTTGTAGATATTTTCCCTCCATCTCTTGACTTTTAAACAGCCGCCAACTTCCACCAAATCATTGCTGACATCAACTTTTCTACACCAGGCAAAGATTCATGTGTGTTTTGAGTCTCATCCTTTTTTTTTTTTTTTTTTTTTGCTAAAGTTGACCAGGCTCAGATTTGTTTAGCATACAAAATAATTTTCTGAACTTTTTTATTTATATAAAACAGGTATAGATTACAGAAATTAATTTCACCCAAACAAAACCCCAGTTAACAGCAGCAATGAGAAAATCAGAAGGAAAAATTTTTATTGCCTTGGCTATAGAGGTGAATCTTTTACAGTGTGTTTACTGTATAGTCAAAACCTGACTCATTTCTATTTCTTTCACCTTTTCTAAAATATACTCCAGTTTTGATATTTTGACACTGCAGTATATATGAAAAGCATTTTCACACATGCTTGCTTTAATCAAATGCTTGACCTTTTGGATGAAGAGATAATAAGGCAGACTGAGATTTAGGATACTTTCTACTCAGAACTTTTGTTGCAATATCCCTTGATATTAAGAGGCTAGGGGTAGCTCTTCTGTAATTGAATTACTTCACCTTTCCAAGCTATGTCAGCTAGTCCTGCAGAGGACATCAATGTCTAAAGTGAAATACTTGCTTGCCCACAAAAATTTATAGAGAGTTAGAGATATTTGGATTTCTATTTCCAAAATTAAGGATTACCCTTACAGAATGAGATAATTAAATACTCAGAACAAGCTTCTGCTGCTTGCTTAATTCAGGAAAACACCTCATCCCAATTTTCAGGATACTTTCTCTATTTTACAATGGATACAAGGGTAGTCTTTCAAAAGCACGATAGCAAGCTCAAGTCAGATACGCTTAATACCTATTTTAATTAGATTCCTTATCCTTAACTCAAATGGCTTTGCCTTCCTCTTTCATTTTTGAACGCGTAATCCTAACAGTCCTTGAACATATTTGATGTCAAATGTATCACTTTGCATAGAGAAAGGTTTCATTCAATACTTAAAAAAAACAGGCATTCCCATTTGATCACTACTATTTGCAAAAGGAGAATTATGATATGCAGCGAGGAGGATTTAAATACTGTGATCCTTAAATGATCGTATTTTGAACGATAGGGTTGAATCATTTTCATCAAAGCTGCTATCATTAATTGTAAACCGGGGCCTTGGACCACCATATTTTAGAGTATCACATCCTCCAAACAAACATTTACGGCAACTGCTTTAGCTGGTTTCAGCCTCTTAGTTAGGTTCATTTCAAGAAATCATGAACGCAAACACAATACATCTCTAATACAATGTTAAACTTAAATTGATATCAAATTATAAGAATTTGCTGAAAATAAGATCCCACACACTTCTTTTAGCTAGATAATTAAAAGATATTTGAGTTTTTAATATTTCATCGAAGCAAACCTTAATGTTTTCTTCCACTAATTTAAAGAGCAGTATAACCATACTATCCATATATTATTTGTATTTACATTTGGAGATATATGAAACTATCTTCCCCATTAATGCACGATTGCATCAGAAGAGGTTATTCCTGACGTAACATAGAACTGCACAAAACTGCACTTTCAAAAGTTCCATTTATTTTAAAAATGCATGCTTAACTATCTTTATGCACGTAATCAGTGGCACTCAAAAATGTGCTATTTTGATAGAGTAGCAACTCAAATTACTAACCAAAGTGCTTGAGTTAAACCAAGCTTTAACATGGATTACTACTGTGCTGTTCAGAAGTGAAAAATGGAACAAGGAGTCAGTCCATTTTTACAAATATAGTCAACGCTCCAACATGAATGAGGTGTTAGGATCCCAACTTTGGATTTGGCTTGAAGTTGGTTTGTCCTTCATGCTAATCAAGAAGAATAACAATTCAAAGTCTACCTGAGTCTCTCTACACTTTCAACTCTTAGGAGTTGAACTTTCAAGTCTTATCTATACTGTATCATTGGAATTCTAATATTTGTCCTTGTCAAAGTCACCTCTTTTTTGTCGTTTTCCCTTACACTGGATGAATTTGGGCAGAGAAAAAGCAATGCTCTCTCATTGATGTAGCTCAACACTGTTGCTGAACATGTCAAATTAGAAATGTTAAATTTCTCTCTGCTTCATTTTTCATATAGTTACAACAATTCTTCTGGCCTATCCTGTACCCTTTGGCTTTAATCTGGATGCTAACACATAAACCTTTACTTGAACTAGAAGAAACTTTTGCCAAGACTAAATGGTAAAGTATCCCATGGGTATCACATTTGCCAGTCACGGTGACCAGATTTTTATTTAATCATTAGATTTATATTTTGCTTTTCTGTAGGCACTCAAGTGAATGTATATGGGCATTCCTTTCTCCTATTTTTCCCTGCCCTGTGAGTTTAGGCTAAAAGAGAGCTTCTGTGGACTAGAACCTGGGTCTTCCCAATATCGGTCAAACACTTTAACCACTATGCCACACCGAGTCTATCTTTCTACAAAGTCAAAAATATAACTGGGGTATGAAAACAAACTTTTCTAGAAAACTAAGATTCTACAAGTATTATTTGTTTGTCTGTCTGCTTGCTTGTTAATCTATCACATTTGTAAGACTACCCAACTCCATTGGTGATTGCATTATCTCACTGTAGAAAAAATATTCAAGATTTCCTAGGACAGATTGTCCAAGAGTACTGTAGTCTAATGACCATTTGTGAAGAATGACATTCATACCAATATCGGCAGAACCAGCTTTCGTTTCAGAACCATTTGAACCCTTTTCCAGTACTCAAATGCATGGGGCATAACTACATACAGGTAGCCCTCAATCTACAACCATTGGTTCAGCGACTGTTCAAGGTTATGGTGGTGCTGAATGGTCTTCAGAGGTCCAGCACTCCTGCCGTCACAGTTGCAATCTGGGCACTTGGTAACCCATTCATACTTATGACTGGTTGCAGTGCCTCACAATCACATGACTGCCATCTACAGTCTTCTCTGCCAGCTTCCCCAAATGTCAATGAGGGAAAAGTTTCCTCCACCCAGTTACCTACCTACTGGCTTTCTCTGCCTATGCTGCAAGAGTCACTCATTTTCTCCTGCAGACTCTCCCTGTCCCTCGCACTCTCATGTATCCTTCCCAATCCATGCACCCCCCTCACACTCTCATGCACCCAACCCATGCTGAGCCTCTTATGCATCCCCTCATGCACCCTCTCACTCCCTTACTCACCCAGCAACAGCCACTTACCTGCCTTCCAGCCTTGGATTTACGTCTTCCTGATGGCTTCCCCACTGACTTTGGTTGTGGAAAGCCAGCAGGAAGTTGCCTCTCCTAATGACCATGGGATTCAGTTAATGACAGCGACAAGGACTGCAGGGGTTGCCATTGCTAAGCAATGCAGTTATATTTTACAACTGTATCACTCAGCCCTGGAAATTCTGGTCCCAACTGTCATCATAAATTTAGGATTACCTCTACTAACTCAGACGTTTTCAAAGACTAATACTTAGTATTGTATACCAGGGATCATGATGATTGCTGCATAACATGTTTTTATGTTCAATGTTAATTGTTTCAATAAAAGAATTTTTATATAAAAAAAAAAAAAATTTAGGATTACCTGTAATCAATGTATTAGGAGGTAGAAGGAAACTCCTAAAAGAACTTTGAGAGGCCAAATATGTTCAATGGCCACAGAATATTGGCTGTCAAAAGGAAACTTAAGTGGGAGAGAGAAGGGAAGATTGTATTAAAGGAAAGCACAAGTAACTGACTGAACTTTAATCGGAGACACCCAGGATCAAATCCCCACTTTGCTATGAAGCTCAATGGATGATTTTGAGCTGGTTGCCAGCCTATCAGATGGAATTCCTATTAAGGAGACATGATATCAATGCTGCCTCGAGCTACTAAAGAAAAGGTAGGTATCCTTGCAATAAATAGCTGGTGATAATTTGATATTTTGCAACACAATTATTATTTACCAAAATCTCTCCACTGCCCTTTAGACATGTATTTCAACAACCAATAAAATGTTTATATTTCTTATTCTGGAAATATATAGCCACACATTTATTTCCAATGTCTCTAATTTAGTAACATCCAGGGCTGGATCAGGCAGAAAGAGTTGAGAGTGAAGAGGAACCAGCATAAAGATAAAAATGGAAAAAGCATTATTCTCCCTACCTCTGCCCTTCATTTAAAAAGGCACAAATTCTGTCTACTGGAATAACTTCTTTACAAACAATTCTAAAAAAAAAAAAAATCCTACCTACCACTTCAGTTTGTTATGGTGATCTCCATATCCTTCTAATCAGGGGTTTACCCCTTAACATTTTTTTTCTTTGTAAAGTGCATCCCATTCTAATTTCCTCTTTTCCTTCACTACTATCACCATTATTTCCTTTTATACAGCCATTCATGAGAGCTCCTGGAATGAGGGCTGTTGAGAACTGTCTGGATAATCAATGTTTCTAGTTTCACTTCCTTATACCACCATCTTTCTAGCCCCTGAACTCCTCATGTTTAATGAGTATGTCTGCTGTACTTGAAAGAACCCAAATACCCCTATTAGGAAACTCTTTAGATCTCAGCTTTTCCTCGTTGCTCACCTGCTTCCCTTACTACTTCTATGGAGGCAATATCCTGCTGTTTGACCCGTCAATCAGATTTAAACAGCTATAAGCTGAGAGAAACCTTTGGCAAAAAAGAAAGAAAAGTAAAACTTAAGACATGAGGACAGAACATTACCTAGTTTATTATTTAATAGCATAAGGGGGAGGTTTCCCCCTCCATCTAGTCAAATAAATCTTGAGTACTACCACAATAATTTGGTGCAGTTCCCACATCGAAATCAAAGCAGATGGAAAGGCAAGTAAAATCCCAGAGGAGCAAAGCAGTAATGAATTAACCTTACTTAATTATACTGACATTATTTAACCTCTTACATCTTTGTCTTTGGGGGAACATACAAAGGGGAGACTTTTTAAAAATTCATACTGGAGTTACTCTGGGGATCCCAGACTCTATTTTCAATAAGCTTATATAGACATCATTCCTGATAGTGGAGGCCAAAGTTCTGATGACACAAAGCTGGGGAGCATATTTCAATTGCTAGCATTTTCAAATCCAACATTTAAATTTTTTGAAATTGAAAGAGGGGAGAGAACATAGCAACAAATTTACCAGATTTGTGTCAGCTGAGCTTTTCTCTGTAAATAAAATATTCTTTGTGAGCAGAAATATACATATATAAAATATCTAGAAGCTAGCTGATGAAAAGCTACTTAAATTTCTTGGCTGCAGTAACATTTTATGAATGGTTTTTTATAATCTTATTTATTTATTTATAATCAAATTTATATGCCGCCCTTCTCCTAAGACTCAGGGCGGCTTACAACAAATACAATAAAAATACAATAAAAATACAATACAAATTTAAAAATTAGTTACATTCATACAAACACAATCAACTCACAATCACTAATGGAGGGACCTTCCTAGGGCACAGGGGCAGAGCACCAGTTTTGTTTTAAGCTGTACTTTATCACATTATGAATAGCCAAACAAAAACCCAAACCCTGAACTAGTATCCCATTTCCTAAATGTAAAGGTCAAATCTATAGATCACTTTTCAGTATCTTCTGCTTTGCTCAAAGACGTATATTTTAAATATAAAACACCACTATGTGTGAGCATGAAAAAGGAGACTAACATTTTTTTTAAATGAGTCCTGAAGAATTCTCACTGCAAATGTAATAATGTGCAAATTAACGAATGGATGAGTGAAAAAACCCACTAGCTGCCTGCATTGATATTTTGAAGAAAAATTCACTGTGTTGCAGGAGAAGCACGGAAACAGATAATTCTGTTCCTGCATTCCTTCCATGTACCAAAACAAAACAGAACATTTACGGAGTCCAAAAGCCCTTTTACACACTATATAACAACCTTTCCAAGTTTGCTACCAAACAGTTGAGAGCCAGTCAGAGAAACAAATCTATGTTATATATATATATATATCTATCCTTGTTTTCAAACACCTGTTGTGCTTTGCAGTTTTAGTCTCTGGTGTGTGTATGTGTGTGTGTGTGTGTGTGTGTGTGTGTGTGTGTTGGGGGGGAAATATCTCAGCTGTTCCCTGTCACAGAACAAAACAAAAAGACACCCAACACAGATTGCCACCAGATGCCTTGAGACAGCATTCTGAAAACTTGGAGCCCCCCCCGCAGGCATTTCCTTTTCTATTCATAAACCTGAGAAAAAGCATAAATTTATCTTATCATTCCAAAGACACAGTCAAAATACCGGGGTTCAACCCCTTCATTCACTCAGCTAGTTTCGAGCACTTATTTAAAGTCCTCCCAGGGCAACCCTCAAACAAAACTTGTTTTGGACCTCATTAACTAACAGGGTCAGAAAAGGGCTGCGTATCCTTGGGAGGAAAGACGGGACTCAAGGAGCACCCCCAGATCCCGTCCCACACCCCGCCCTACTGATTTTTAGCCGAGGAAGGTGGTTTAAAAACGTCAACTTTCTCAGTGCCCCCAACAAAGGCTGCCTCAAGTCGTTTACCCCAGAGTGCCAGAGCCAGGAAGACTGACAGCTGAAATTATCTTTTAAGTGGATCCCGCCGTTCTTAAGTGATCTTTCCCTCTCTCGCCGCTACCCCCTTCCCACCCCCGCCCGCCCCAGCTCTGCCGATCTATTCCTCCGCGCCTTCTGGAGGCTGCTTTGGCGGAGCTCCCTCCCGAGCCGATTTCCTTTCCTCCCCACTAATTGCCCTTTTAATTAGCTTAGTCTTTAACCCTCGCCTAAAGTCCTGCCTCTCCGCCAACCCCCAAGTGAGCCCCGATCTCAGCTTCGAGCGGAGGCTTGACAATGACCCGCATGATTCTTTGAAACTTACAGGCAGCTCTTTCTCTCTCCCTCCCCCACCCCCCGTTTTCTCCCCCCCCTTCCCACGCGCCCCATTTACACACCCAGGGGAGAGCACCTTCTCCCTCATTCCGGCAGAAGAGCTCTTTTTTGGAAAGTAAAATCCTTTCTCCCTTCAGACGCCAAGCTGTCTTTTGTGAAGGGGTTTAGCCAAGCCGGCAGCTCTTCCTTTCCTTAATAATAGCCTTTTCTCCCTCTTTGCTTTGAAGAAATAGGGAAGGGGGGGGGAGAGGGAGAGGGAGAGGGAGAGAGAGAAAAAACACCACAGAGGGGAAAAATACACGCGCGCGCTCCCGGAAAGAGAGGGGAAAAAAAAAGGCAAGCCTGGCGGGATCTGAGGGAGAGAAGAGACAATCCCGGGAACAGAGCGATCTTAAAAGAAAAGTCGTCCACGCGGGTCCGCACGCATTCACACGGACATTTTGTGTCCGGCAGCAAGAGCGGGAGGAGGAGGAGAAGGAGGAGGAGGAGGGGGGGCGGGTAAATAAGCCGGTCCTTGGAAGCTTTGTTGACTTCCGGAGCCGTCCCTTTGCAGAGCGAGAGGAGCAGCGCATGTGCCCGTGTCCGCATAGCACATCGGTCTCGCCGCTCAGCCCGGCGCTCCCAGCCGAGACTTGAGGCGGGCTTTTTCTTTGAGGCTGCCGGCCAGAGAGGACGCGCCGGCCGGCAGGGCATCGGGGCAGCCCTCCCTTTTTCATCACCATCACCACCACCAAACACCTTCCCCCCCCCATCTCCCCGCCGCCGCATCGCGACCCGCCACCTACCGTCCTCCTTGTCCAGCACCATTGTGGCGGGGTTCGGCTGCCTCCGCCGCTCCGTCGCTGGCTCGCCCTCCAAGCCGCCGGTTGCTGATCCTTCGCTCCGTTAGAAAGGAAGGCTCGGAGCGCGGGGTAGGGAGTGTGTGTGTGTGTGTGGGGGGGAAGGTTTGGCGAAGCGGGCCTCGGCCACCGCCGCCTGGCTTATCCTCCCTGTTCCCTCTCTTCTTAGCTTCTCCCCCCCCCACCCGCCCCCTCTTGCACCGATAGCCCCCCCCCCGGCCGAGCCGGTTACACTTGCCGGACTTTTAACCTAGGATCGCGCTCAGTTAGAATTACCCAAGGAGGCAAATCCCTCCGGGAAGCTGGCTTTGCCGGCGTCTCCCCCACGACACCCCTTTCCCCCTAAAGCGGCAGAGACAGCAGCCACCACCTCCTCGGAGACTCCTATCCTTCTGGTGGGTTGCAAACTGAATGCCAGTTTGGAGATGGCACGCACGGAGTGGGGGTGGCGGGGGGGGAAGGCAGGAAGGTAAGGTACGAAGTGGGGGGGGGCTCAGCTTCTCCCGTTCTTGTCTTTCCCTTAACCTCCGAACAATAGCAACAACAGTGCCCCTGATCTTAATGCGAGCCCACAGGATCCTTCCCTAAACCCTCTTTTGCTGCCGCTACTGCGGAGGTAGATAAGCTTCTAAAGTGCTTTTCTCTGGATTTGAGTCTAAATCTGAAATTATATATATATATATTTTTAAAAAAAGGAAAGAACAGGATGGGAAGATGCGAAGCTATCACTGAAGCAAATGTGCTTGCCTGCTGCCCTCTCTCTCAATTTATGTGCTTGCACTCTCTCTCCTGCTGCTGAATAAATGCACACATTTCCCAGGGACCCTCAGATTCCCCTGTTAATTAAATCAATTCATTATGCTCAGATCTGATTAGCAGCCCCCTTCCCCCTCTCTTTGAATCAATTATTCAATACACAAACATAATTGCCTGTGCCAGAGGTGTCTAAGTATTAGCTTATTTAACTCCAAGGACACTAATTACCCCTAGGGCAAGGGAACTTTTCTCATTAATTCTGACAAAACACAAAAGCACAGTTAAAGTGGGTGTGTATGAGAGAGAGAGAGAGAAAGGGGAGGAAGAGAAAATTGGGAGGGGGAGCATTTATTGCTGAAACACGTGCTACTGTGTAAACTATTGTCATTCTGTCTGTGGCATTCACTGACTCCCTAACTCCCTCCCCTCTACCTTAACTTTGCAGAACTGCAGAGAAAGAGTTGAGATGGAGTGAATTTAGAGGGCATGGTGGGCTTAGGGCGGGTTCACAAGGAACTCTTCTGGTTCTTTGGAGGGAGATTTCAGAATTGCTTATCTGGTAGACTGGTAGTGAGCAAAGCCAAACCGCCTCTGTGCTTTGTTTCCTAAAATGTGAAGGGAATGGCCCTGAGAAAATGGCACACTCAACTATTCCATGCTCGGGACTAACAGGAATTGAAAGTTTACAGCCTGAATTCCTGAGGCGCTGGTTTCCTATGAGTTACCATATAATGGGTTGGATTTTCCATTAGTAGAAACCAGATGCTAGTTCTGCTCATTTGAAAGAAAGACTAGATACAGCTGACATTAACAATCATAGTCAGCATGTGCATACTGTTCCCCCCCCCACACTCCTTTTTTTTTTTTGCCAGGCTTTTTAAAAGTGTTGACTTGCTGCTTTCCAGGCTCTTTCATTGGTTTTCTTGTGTGGACATTTTAAATAAAGCTTGTAATTTATTCTTGCACTCCCCACTCCTTTGTGCCAAATTAGGAGTTTTTACTTGCTATTGTCAGGGTCCTCAATGTGTGCCGAAGTATAGAAGATACTTTTTTTGTTTCCTTAGGCAATGCATGAGCTGATCCATTAATCCATCTGGCTTTCTGTATCAAGAAGCTAATATTAACTGTGCTCATCCTGGGTTTTAGTTTATCCACCAGCACTCCCCACATCTGGCTAGGTTTTCATCCGGTTGGTTCAGGATGGTTCCTCTTGATGAAGCACACTCAAATTATCAACAACTTTGAAAGAGGGGGGAGATCCCTGACTAAAGCCCTTGTATTTTAGTTGGAGGGTTGGTTGTGTTTTTGGCCTGGTGTCCACAATCCCACATCATTATATTATTCACCCATGGCAGGACTTCCGTAATTAAATGGGTTCATTTGGCCATGCTTTCCATTATCTTTAAAGCACACCTTGTCTGTATCACTTAAAGCCAAGGAGGGGGGGGGAAATCCCAGCAAGATAGTTGCCAAGTGAGCTTAACAGAAGTACACTCATTGCTTTTTGCAAGTATAAATATGACTTGGAATACAGCACTGTGTTCCATTAGCTCAGGATGTGTTTTCTATGAGCATGAGGATAAAATGTCTTCAGCTTGGTTTCACAACAAACCCTGTTAATTTTCTGGTCTTTAATTTTCACTTGATGGCATATACTATATCCACAGGGACCTGACCTGCTTAACACAACGGATCACATTTTGAAAGAATACAACCGAGCTGGAGAAATACCAAGACGCAGAGAAATCATTTTGCACTGAGCTGTTTCCCAAGGGGATAACACTTGTAGAGTTGATCCTACATAGAGAACTTTTATCTCAACTCCTGCAATGATTGATCAATATCTAAAATGGGAGAGAACCTGATTTGGATTAAATGTAAATCTATCCTATGAGAAGCCATCCTATGCAAAACTAAATCAATAAGCTCTCTTGCTCAAAATTCCCTGTTCTGAATAACAGCAGTTCCCCCCCCCCCTGCTCCCAAGTTTCTGGAAAAGGCCATTCTGAGCTTTGCTATAAATGAAGATAGTAAGGACTTGTATTTGAAGCTTTACTGAAAAAAGGATTGTAAGTGACCATTGAGTTATGCCCTATTTTCAAATGAGGGCTCAAATTGAATGCCTTATGGATGAGAAAATTTATGAGAACCATATAGTCTCAACTGAATGGGATGCAATTAGATAGGTGACAAGTATGAATTTTTCACTTAAGAAGTAGATAATCACAGCTAAATTTAGAAGCTACCAAAGAAAGGATGGACTATGAATAACAAAAGGATAGGAGAAGGTGATTTGTTCTAACAGGTGCAATTACACATTTTTAAGAGAAGCAAATTACAGTGCGATAGGCATAGGATTTAACCAAGAAAATCAAACTTTCTTAGCCTAATGGCCATAGAAAGACCCCACCAGAGTGGGGTCACCAGTACAGAAATTACAATAGGCCAAATCAAGAATAGTAAACCAAAATTAAGTTTAAATTAGCAATAACAATAGCATTTCGACTTATATATCGCTTCACAGTGCTTTACAGCCCTCTTTAAGCGGTTTACAATCTAGGTCCTCATTTTATCGACTTCAGAAGGATGGAAGGTTGAGCCGGTTAGGATCAAACTCCAAGCAGTGGGCAGAATCAGCCTGCAATACTGTATTCCAACCACAGCGCTACCACGACTCTAATCCAATTAAACATGGTATGAATTACTCCATATTAAAATGTAAATATCCTACAGTATGGGTGCTATTTGGGGAGTGAAGTTGGTAAATCACATATAAATGCTCCTTTTTGGCAATTGGTTCATATTTATGATGGTTGCAGTATTCTGGGGCCATGTGATCTCCTTTTGCGACTTTCTGATGAGCAAATGACAATGGGGAAGCCCGATTCACTTAGCAACTGGGTTACTAACTTAACTACTGCAATGATTCACTTAAGGACTGTGGCAAGAAAGGTTGTAAAAGGGATAAAACTCACTTAGCAACTGTCTTGCATCACAACAAAAATTCTGGGCTCAACTGAGGTCATAAATCAAGGACTAGTAGTACAGGTAGTCTTCAACTTATAACCATTTGTGACCAAAGTTACAATGGCACTGGAAAAAGTGACTTATATTGATTGATTGATTCCCACCCTTCCCCCCTACATGATTAAAGGAAAAAGAATGCTGTTTGGGTCCAATTATAAAAGCAGGTTGCTGTCTTCTTTATTATTATTGGTATGACTCATGAATAGGCCAAGTTGCCTTTATTTCAAATCTAGTATGATCTCTACATATGTGCTGAAGGTTCACAAATAAGGATAGGGTTTAAATACAGAATTTTGTTGATTAAAAATGAATTCATATTGAATACTCCTCCCTAATCATGAATTAAATGGCACATGAATCTAGCCTCATAAATTAAGGCTTCATCAGTTGTAGTTTTATAAACATTACTAATTCTATAACCTGATGGTTAATGGTGGTTCATTGTCAATGAACTTGAGTAAGTTCTGCATTAATTGTGAATAAAGAATCAAAATGGTCATTTGGATTGCAAGAGATGTCAAAGATTTTACTCTAAAGTTTTGTTTTATTCAAATAAACTACTGAAAAAAGAAAACACAATTCCATTCTTTCAATATGTTAAAGCAGAGAGAAAGATTTCACAAAATTGCAAAACTTCAGCCATGACTTGGAGTTTTAGATTGTTTTTTCATGTTATGAATTACTTTGATGTTTTATTTGTTTGATTAATTTATTCATCATTTTCTTACATAGAATATTTGTGTGTGTGTATTCAGAATACCAACTTTTTAATTATTTATTGGAGTTTTAGCCTGCTGTAATAATGCACATCCCAGTGGTTTATGAAGAATAAAAATACCCATAGTACAAGTAACATTGTAAAAATGAAAACAAGACTGAAGGGGAGAGGAGATTTTGATCAGCTTGTCTTGAAAAAAAAAAAGGGAGCCACTCTGTCCACCAGCTCCTTTCTGGATAACTCAGCACTTCACCCAGCCAGGAACTCTTTTTTTCCTGGAGGGGCCTGAGGCTCAGCATGAAAAGTAACTTTGAACATTGACGGCATTTTGGTCTGCAAAAGGATCTGTGGTGGCCTCAAAGATCTGTTGCATGTGGGAGTCACCCTTAGCTTTCACAGAATATTTCCTACTGCAATTTTTGTGTTGTCTGAATCAAATACTTTTTTGGTATCTTCCACCTGTTTGTTCGACACACCTTTCCCTTGTGTTGTTTTGAGCAGTCTTGGGGAATCATTTCTGTATGTAAACATTGTATAATTGACAATAATGGAATAAAACACACACTCTGGAACATTTTAAAAAAATGAAAACAAGACTGATAACTGATGTACTGTAAAGCAATATCCAAACAATTCCTTCAGTGTTACCCTAACTATCCTAAAAATCCTGGGAGAGACATATACTTTTTTTTAATATAAATTCTTTTATTAAAACAATCAACATCAAACATAAGATCGTATTAAAAACTTTTAACTTGCTTCTGGAAGGCCATCAAATTCAGGACAAGTCTGACCTCCAGTGGATATCTATTCTATAACATGGAGGCCACAGTGGAGAAGCATTTCCTCCAAGCATTGACATCTCCATTGACATCTTCACTCTTCTGATTTCACAAGTAGGAAACTGTCAACAATTCTTCCAGGTGGTTTATGAATGATCAGTGGTGGATGAAGGAAACAGTTCTGAAAGTATCTCAGCCCCAAACCATATAGGGCTGTATGGGTCAAAACCAGGATCTTAAATTGCACCCAGAAGCCTATTAGCTGCTTTTGCAGCACCTGAGGACAGATGTCATATGTTAACAGTATCTTGAATAGAAAGATAGAAAAATTGCATTTTCAACAAACTATACTTTTCAAGTATTTTTAAAGGCAGCCCTATGTTGAACACATTACAATAGCCTAACTTAAGTGGTGATGAGAGTATGAATTACTTTGCAAGGTTCTCCTACCAAGGTAGGGCTAGAACTGTTGCATCGGCTGAAGTTGGACATATGATCTCCTCTCTAGGGCCTCTATCTCCCCATCAGCAGTAGCATAAATCCAGGATGACTACTAAGGCATGGAGCTGCTCACTCAAGGACAGTACAGTCCCTTCAATAGACAATATTGGAGCTGGCAGAGAACCTTGATAAACAAAGCAGCAACTTTGTTTTGCTTAGATTCAACTACAACTGGTTTATTCCCCTCCAGACCTTGGAACCTCTAAATAGTGGTAACATATCTTTGACTACTTTGTCAGTGTAGTCCAGGCTGGTGATGTATAATTGGGTATCAAATTGATGCTATCATCCCCTGAGCAGACAGGTGATCTTGGCAGTTTCGTGTAGAGGCTAAAAATAAGGAGGCCGGGATCAAAATCTACATCACTCTACATATAAGAGGCCACCGAGCTGACCTCAGATTAAAATTAACATTAAATATCATAGATCTTTTACATGCTGATTTGGACCAAAGAGAAGGTTTGAAGAGAATATTTCAAAACCTGGGAACAAGTCAGATGAAGACCCTTTGTGTTCTCCCTTGTGGTGGAAAGATGGGCTTCTGAGAAAGGACAAATTAGCCTTTTAGGGCTTTAATGGTTCATACTGATACCTTGTGTCAAGTAAGCAAATGACAATCAGTGCAGATCTTTCAGTTCAGACATCCAAAGTTCCTTTGTCTTGCATAATTAACAGCCTAGCTGCCACATTTGGGGTGTTTATTGTTACATTTATACTCCATTCTAAAGAGTTCAATGAAGCTGCTCACTCAGTGTGCATCCACTGTAAAAGAAAGAAAGAAAGAAAGGCAATAGCATTTTAGGGATAATACTAAAACTGCTTCTGAAGTCTATCTGCTGAGTGACTAGTGGACTTCCTTGTGCACTTGGTTGGCCACGGTGAGAACAGGCTACTGAGCTAGATGGACCAGAGTTCCAATTCAACAGGCATTGCTTATGTTCTTATGGTCTTTCTGTACTTAAATTGGTTTATAACAATTAAAGAAGGTACAAAGTGTTAAACAGGACAGTAAAGTCACGGCAGTAAAAATAAGCATTAAAATCAAGATTATTTAAATGAATAAAGCTAGGTGAACAGTTACGTTTTTGCTGTTTTCCCAGTACCATTTTTGCACCATTTATTATTTCTGAATATTTTTCTCAAGGGCAGCCCCACAGAGACCATATTGCAGTAGTGCAAAGTGGCATACTGTGAAAGGGTAGAAAAGTGTCACCAAATTTAACTAATTTGGGAAGTTTCACATCTGCTCTAGACAAAATCCTCTATTGTGCATTATTAAAGGAAAAGATTGGGGGAGTGGGATGATGCTTACAACATCTTCTAATTCATACCTTAATCCAATATTTCTCAACCTTAGCAAGTTAAGATATGTGAACTTCAGCTCCCAAAATTCCCTAGTCAATATGCTGGCTGGGGAATTCTGGGAGTTGAAGTTCACAGGTCTTAAAGTTTTCACAGTTGAGAAGCTAACTTAATCTTTTAATCACCCTGCTACACTGGCTCTCTTGTGGTTATATAGTAGTTCCAATTAGGTCAAACCATTGCAATTTTTTTTGTTTAACTATACGGAAAACAAAAATCATACCACAAAATGCAGCCTCAGTTGAGAAAGAATCAAAATATGGTTATAAGTCTAATGCTCATGGGATTCATGTGAACACTGAAACATTGTCTTGGATATCAGCCCTTGTGATCTGGGGCTGAACATGCCCTAAAACTGACCACATTTAATTGCATGTGACAGTTAGCCTTGTTTATGAAAATTGATTTCGTGGCTTGAAATAAAGGCACTTTGAAATGTTAAGTTTAGAATAGTTTTGGTAAAATTGCCCGTGTTTTAGCTACAGCTTTCCTTTTGATATTCTGGAAAATACAAGATGAAAGGCAACTCATAACATTAACTCTCCAGAGAATATGTTTGTGATGCCTTTCTAACATAAGACTGGTACTTCAGTTTTTAAGCTGTGAAATCTTGTGAGTTTACTGTGAATTCACAGGTATTAAAGGAACTAAAGAAAGTAGCTTTAGTATACCTCCCTGAACTGAGTTGTGTTAGTACATTGGATATTGGATTGAACTAAAGTCTCTTTAGGGATATTGTAAAAAGATGCAAGGCAAAGATGTCACCTCGAGGATCGACTACTGCAATGCTCTCTACATGGGGCTACCCTTGAAAAATGTTTGGAGACTACAATTAGTGCAAAATGCAGCTGCGCGAGCAATTGTGGGCCTTCCACGTTGTGCCCTCATTTCGCCAACTCTCCGCATGCTGCATTGGTTGCCTATTGGTCTCCAAGCGCAATTCAAAGTGTTGGTCATTACCTATAAAGCCCTTCATGGCACTGGACCAGGATACTTACGGGACCGTCTTCTGCCACATACTTCCCTTCGACTGGTGAGAGCGCACAGGGTCGGCCTCCTCCAGGTCCCGTCAGTGAAACAATGTCGTCTGGCGGGTCCTAGGGGGAGGGCCTTCTCTGTTGTGGCGCCCACCCTCTGGAACCAACTGCCCCCTGAAGTCCGTGTTTCTCCCACTCTCCCGGCCTTCCAAAAGAATCTCAAAACCTATCTTTGCCGGCAGGCCTGGGGATGATTGTGGATTGTTGTGTGAATGACGAATGTGTGTTGGGTTTTTATTTTTAATGTTCTTTTTGATTTGGACTTAGATTGTGAATATTGTTTTATATATGTTGTAAGCCGCTCCGAGTCTTCAGAGAGGAACGGCATATAAGTCCAAATAAAATAAATAAATAAAAATAAAATCTGTGATTTACACAAGGGATACCTCCAGGGCCACATGCACTGTGGGAGAGATGATTGGCCTCTAGAGCAACCTCTGATAATGTTGCTGAAAGTGCTGCTAAAAATGGTTCCATGGTTCCTTGCTGTTTAGAGGTGGGCAGCACCCCCACTCATTTTAAATGAAACTTATCCCTCAAAAATGAAGAGTTGCTCTCATTCAGTGAAAGGCTACCTATCCTAAGGAAAACATTATATAATCATTACTTATGCTTAGCCGTTTTCCTTTTCAAAACCAATTTAGGCCAAGACATTTAAAATAGTATCCCCTACACGGACTAATAATGCAGTTCTAGAAACAAACACACAAGTAATAGGGTAACAAAACTAGTGTCAGATCAGTGGCATTTTGTGGGTGATATTTGTGGTCTTACATATTCAGAATGGAAAGCAACTTGGCTGTGGAATCATAAAATCCTTTAATGTAAGCAATTGAAAGGAACTTTGGAAATCATCTAATCCAGGGGTGTCAAACTGGGCTGGATGCGTCATGGCGAAACTGCGCTCACCCCATTGCTAGCATTGGAAAAAGAGTCACAATACATTGTGACACGTGATGTTGCGAGTTTGACACCCCTGAACTAATCTAAACACTCACCCAGTACAGGAATCCAGGATTAACATTTCACTGATTGATGTCCATTTAACCTCCTTCTAGGAAAGGAGAGTCCACCAGCCTTCCAAGGCAATATGCTTCACTGTTATCGCTCTTAGACATTAAGATTTTTTCCTCCCGATGTTTATTAAAAATCGATTATCCTACCATTTACAGGTAGTCCCTGATTAATAGCCACTGGTTCAGCAACCACTTGAAGTTATGACAGCACTGAACAAATGGTATTTACAATCAATCTCAAAGTTCTGGTTGACTGAGAACTCCTATGGTTATGCGATCATGATCCTGCTGATTGACAATTGGCTCATACTTAATGGTTGAAATGTCATGTGACAGCCATTTGCAAATTTTCTTGCCAGCTTCCCAAAAGCAAAGTTAATGGGAAAGATGGCAGGATGGGTTACAAGAGTTGGCCTGGTAAACTGTTTGCATTCCAGTGACTTCCCTCCCCTGAGGAGCTCAGATACAGTACCTCACTGCCTGCAGTGGCCACCTGCTCACCCTCTCCCACCTGGCACAACCACTTACCTGCTTGCTGACCTGTTTGACTACCTGGAACTTGTAATTTCCTGTTGGCTTCCTCATTGACTTTGCTTGTTGGAAGCCAGCAGGAAATTGTGAGGAGGTCCTCACCTAACAATCCACAATTCTCTCTTAATGACAGCAATGGAGGGCACCAGGATTGCTGTCGCTAAGTGATGTAGTCATATAGTGTCGTGCTTTTTGACTGCGTCACTTAGTAATGGAACTTCCAGTCTCAATTGCCTTCATAACCTTAAGACTAGCTGTAACTAATTGTTTCTTGTTTTATCTTTTGGAACAAGTTCACCACATCTTCTACATGATAGACCTTAAGATTTTTTTTGAAGGCAGCACTCATGACTTCTCTCCATCTCCTTCAGGCTAAGCTTTTAACTTTACTTCATATGTTTTTCTTTCTACTATCTTAATTGTCCTTCTCTGAACAGTCTCTAATTTGTCAGTTCTTTCCTATATTGTGGTGCCTAAAATTGAATGCAATATTTTATGCGTGTGTGTGTGTAGTTTGACCAATATTTAATAGAGAAAACCATTGACTTATCCTGATCTTGACATTTAGGATTGGTTTTTGTTTTACAGGGCTGCATTGATTTACAGCCATTCATTTAGTTACAACGGCACTGTAAAAAGTGAATTGTGACCATTTTTCCCACTTATCACTGTTGCAGCATCCTCATGTGATCAAAATTCAGATGCTCAGCAACTGGCAAGTACTTATGACGATTGCAGTGTCCCATGATCAACTTTTGTGACCTGCTGACAAGCAGATTCAACGGAGAAGCCAGATTCATGTAACAACCATGTAATCAACTTAACAACTGCAGTGATTCAACTTAACAACAATGGCAAGAAAAGTCATAAAATGGGGCAACACTCATTAACAACGTGTCTTGCTTAGCAATGGAAATTTTGGGCTCAATTTTGATCATACATCGAGGACCACCTCTGTATTATCGGCTCATATTCAGCTTATCCAGCGCTCTCAGATGCTTTTTTTGTATATAATTTTAATAAAACTTTTAAACAAGAAGATAAAACTAGTGCAAACTAATCTAAAGTATATGGGGAAAAAGAAAAAGAAAGAAATCAAAGAAAAAGCAAAAGTGCAAGGAAATGAAAAAAATTAAGAAAAATAGAAAAGAAAGAAAAAAGATAAAGAAGTGGCTTCTGATATTCTTCACAGCCATTATAAATACAAATACATTTTGATCTCTCTCTCTGTCTCTCTCTGTGTCTCTCTCTGTGTCTCTCTCTCTGTCTCTGTCTCTGTCTCTGTCTCTGTCTCTGTCTCTGTCTCTGTCTCTGTCTCTGTCTCTGTCTCTCTCTCTCTCTCTCTCTCTCTCTCTCTCTCTCTCTCTCTCTCTCTCTCTCTCTCTCTCTCTCTCTCTCTCTCTCTCTCTGGGAGATCCAACTTTGGCAACTTTAAGATGTGTAGACTTCAACTTCCACAATTCTCTAGTCAACATGGCTAGCTGGAGAATTCTGGGAGTTGAAATCCACAGGTCTAAAAGTTGCCAAGGTTGGACACCCCTACCTAAAGCGACAACATGTTATTCTTTCTATAATATATCCTATCTAATAATCAAAATCGGAAATCAGAGATTCTTTTTTTCATTTTTACACAAAAAGTCCATAGAAGGCTTCCAGTCACCAATAAATGTAGCTAATGTTGTTTTTCTAATCAAAGTTAGTTATCCATTTCAGCAATATCTGCCAATGTCATTACCCTCTGATGCTTTCTGCATATCTTGCTTCCAAGTTTGGTTTTCTCCTCCACCCTACCTGTGTATCTTTAACATTTTCTACCAAGATAAAGAACTTTACATTTACCTCTTTTTCTGTTGAGAGTCATCTTTGGATTTCTGCCATTCCAGCTTGTCAAGACCCTCCCAAACCTTGATGCTATATTCTAAGGCAGGGGTGCAAATTTGGCAACTTTAAGATCTATGGACTTCAACTCCCAGAATTCCCCAGCCAGCCATGTTTGTTATTCCCCCTATCTTTGTTTCATCTGCAAATTGATTATTCATATTTTCTAACCCCCCCCCATTAAATCATTTCTATTGATCAGCACAGAGCGTAGAATGGGGCCCCATGTCCCAAAGGTACTTTTTCAAGAGGCAACTGGACCTACTTGTTTTTCTTTGAAGATGTTTGGCTTCTCATCCAAGAAGTTTCTTCAGCTGAAGAGCTGAAGAACCTTCCTGGATGAGAAGCGAAACTTCTTCAAAGAAAAACAAGTAGGTCCAGCTGCCTCTTGAAAAAGCACCTTTGGGACACTCATGACCTGGATGACTGAGAATCTCCATAGACATTTAGCAATGGAGACCCATGTTATGCTCCTTGACCCTTTCAAATTGACATGGAGAAAAGTACAGTTCTTCAACTAATTCTGTACAGTTCTTCAATTGGTACAGTTCTTCAACTAATTCTGTACCTAATAGTAGCATAATCTAATCCACATTCTGCCATCTTCTGTTTTAGAACCTCACAGGGTACTTTGTCAAACACTTTGCTGAAATCGAGGTGCCATCATAGTTTCATGGATGGCTAAGCTGATCACTCAATCAAAATAGAACATAGTGCTTTGACATGATCTATTCTTGATAAACTTATGCTGGCTCCTGCCAAGGAATATGTTCTCTCCTAAGTGCTCACAAATTGAAGGCTTATTAAGAACAAAGAGTTATACTAATTGCAGTTATACAAATGTAATGAATGATTAGTCCATCCTAGGGTTTTGCCTGATATTAATTTCAACTAGTTACCCGAGTTTTTTTTCCCCACCCACCTCTTTGAGGATAGGAACAATGCAAGTAGTCCTCAACTGAGCCCAAAATTTCTGTTATTGAGACAGTTGTTAAGTGAGTTTTGCCCCATTTTACGACCTTTCTTGCCACAGTTGTTGAGTGAATCACTGCAGTTGTTAAGTTAGCAACACAGTTGTTAAGTGAGTCTGGCTTCCCCGTTGATTTTGCTTGTTAGAAGGTCACAAAATGTGATCACATGACCCCAGGACAATGTAACTGTCATTAATACATGCCAGTTGCCAAGCATCCAAATTCTGATCACATGACCAAACAGAGATGCTGCAACGGCTGTGTAAAAAGTAGTCATAAGTCACTTTTTTCAGTTCAGTTGTAACTTTGAACGGTCACTAAATTAATGGTTGTAAGTCAAGGACTACCTGTATTTCCTTTTCTTGGGTCCTCTGACATTACGCTAGGTCCATTTTCATGATGTCTCAAAGATCACAGAAATAGGCTCTGAGATAACATCTGCAAGTGTCTTTAAGAACTGCCCAGAGTCCCAATTAAGTTGTACAGCATCAAAACGTAAGAAATTGTTATATATAAATTGGTTTGGCTCTACAGCCTTAAGCTCATTTATTAATTTAAACCATTCATATAGCCACCTATCTCATAACAGTGACTCTAGTTACCATTTTATTTACCTTGGGTTGCCACTCCCTTCTTTTGTTGATCATTTCATTTAGGTCCATTTGAATAGAAGTTCTCACTTTCGGAAAACAAGCAGAATAGCAATTGAGAAGCCCTGCACTCTGAATTACTCTTGCAATGGGTCTACTTTGTGCTTTCTCCTCTTTTTATTGCTCACATAGTCCCAAAATACTATTTTTGATGTTTTTAGCTACTGCTGAGTACGCTCTTATGCTTTATCCTTTCTAATTTAATTTCTGCAGGTATTAACTACTTGATGGTACCCCTGCTTGGTGATTCCACCCACCTTCTATGTTCTATACATGAAATTCGTCCATGTATTTTTATTATTATTATTATTATTATTATTATTATTATTATTATTATTATTATTATTATTATTATTATTAAATAATAAATAAATTATTTTTATTTATTTATTTATTTATTTATTTATTTATTTATTTATTTATTTATTTATTTATTTATTTATTTAGTTAGTTAGTTAGTTAGTTAGTTAGTTAGTTAGTTAGTTAGTTAGTTAGTTAGTTTCTATGCCGCCCTATTCCGGAGAACTCAGGGTGGCTCACAACATGATAGAAATTACAATAAACTACATAAATATAAAAACCCTTAAGTTAAAAAAGAAACCAATCATTCCACAAACATACACACAATTTTCCCACACATACAATTCATAGCTTGTCAAAAGATCCCTATACATCCACAGCAACTTCCTAAGCTGCCCTCATTTCCCCCCCCCCCCACTCACTGGAATAATGTGCACTTGTAGTTTGAGTATCTTGTTTCTGAAAAGATCCCAGCTTTCCTAGGCTTTAAACTGAGGACTTCTGTCCATGGGAACCCACCTAATTCTTCTCTAAGCCTGTTGAAATTGATTCTCCTGCGAAGTATTAAGAACTTGTTTTGTACTTTTTTCAATCCCAAGATGACACGGTCATTTTTCTAAAGGTCTCGTATTATTTCTTTCATGTACTTGGGATGGGCATACAGCCTGTGTAATCATATTAAGTAAGCACACCTCTCAGCCCACACTCATGTGATAAAGCAGATGTCTTTACAAGTACATTGCTTTTGAGTCTTGATAGAATTAGAATGAAGCCAGGACCAAGAAATCTATTTTATCTTCAAATGTTCCAGCACAAAAATATGTGGAATTAGTAAGTATCATGATGAAACAGAAATCTATATATAAGGAACTACATTTGTATAAGGATACCTTTCAATATTAATATTAAAGTGTGCAGCATGCGCAAAGAAGGAAAGAGGTATACCTTCATCTGGCTTGTTATTCTTCACAAATGCATTTTTTGCATGAGTTTCTTGCTCACTGTAATAATACAGTAAGTAATGGTCCTATTATAGCTGGAGGTCAGGAGATTAAGGTTCATGTCCAAGGCGAAGGGATCTGGAAGCATGAGAGGAATCAGGCTGAGGCACATTTTATCAGGCTTGGCAGGCATGTAAAAAATTCATTTTGGATACAAATAGATGCATTAATTCTTAAGATTTTAAAGGTTGAAGTACAATTGAAATCAAATATGTTTCTTTTGGGACTAAAGAGAAGAGCAACCAAGATGATTAGGGGACTGGAGACTAAAACATATAAGGAACTGTTGCTGGAATTGGAGATGTTTAGTTTAATGAAGAGAAGGATGAGGGGCGACATGATAGCAGTGTTCCAGTATCTCAGGGACTGCCACAAAGAAGAGGGAGTCAAGCTATTTTCCAAAGCGCCTGAAGGCAGGACAAGAAGCAATGGATGGAAACTAATCAAGGAGAGAAGCAACCTAGAACTAAGGAGAAATTTCCTGACAGTTAGAACAATTAATCAGTGGAACAACCTGCCTCCAGAAGCTATGAATGCTCCAGCACTGGAAATCTTTAAGAAGAGATTGGACAGCCATTTGTCTGAAATGGTATAGGGTTTCCTGCCTGATCAGGGGGTTGGACTAGATGACCTCCAAGGTACCTTCCAACATTATTATTATTGTTGTTGTTGTTGTTGTTGACAAGCAACTAGGAAAAAGTCACACAACCTTGTTTTTAAATAGGACAATTGCAGTGAGACTATTATATGCTTAAAAATAGAAAGACTTGACTTTACCTACAACAGAGGGATAGTTGTTGAAGATGATGGAAATTGCAGAGATGGCTAGATGAACCTCTTTGAATACTGTAAAAACAATATCTACATTTATGGTCAACTGGAAAACCCTTATAGACTTTTTGCATGAAACAGAAAAAAAATGTAGTTATGATTTATGGTTCTGAAGATTAGGAAAAATGGATAATAGGAAAAAAGTGAAGGCCTTTTGTAATTATAGAATAAGAAATAATTTTATAAATGTACTTGTATTTGCTGCAAAAGAAATCAGAAGCTTCTTTTTTTCATTTTTCCTTTTCAATTCTTTCCGGCACTTTTGCTTTTCTTCTTTCTTTCTTTATTGCTTCTGTGCTTTATTCATTTGTGTTAGTTTGTATGTGCTTTGTTAACTTTAATAATGTAACTGTGTATTTAAAAGAATCATGCTGAAATGGGTTCATCTTATCTTGCATACGGTGGCACACAGTGGTCAACCAAAGATATTCAGATATGATAAATTTACCAGCATGGAGAGGAAAATGATAGATTTCTTTCCATTGTTGCTCCTTAGTTATCAAAGACTTGTGATCTAAAAGTAGTGATTTAGGAGATAGCACTTGTCTTTGAATTGGTCCAGCCCCCCTTTTAAAATAAACCAAATAGTCACTATCCCTTCCTTGAGGGCAAATTCTATAGTTTAACAAAGGAATGCCTAAGAGCTCAATGAAAAGAAGACTCCATCTATTTTCCCAGTCAATACACCTCATCCATGTGCTTAATTATAATTATTATGAAGTAGTCCCAATGCACCTTTTGAAATGTTGGAACCCAGATATATTTATGGAACCCAGATATGGTTAGTAAGTCACCTGACACATCTATTTTCAAGTTTCAGATATAAAAAAACCTTTAGGTTTTGATGTTCACTTGAGTATTACAGTGCCGTTATTCCCACTTAGTTTAAATTTTAAGAGTGTGGATCCTTTTGATTCAGAAACAGCATGAAGGGGAAAAAAGAACACCTCTTATGGTTGCAAGTTGCTGAGAGGAAAAGTCATTACTTTAACTGTGCAAAATACAGATTTTCCTCCCACACCTAAATTCAAAAACTAAGTCTTGAATGTAGAATTTAAAAAGATAACCAGCATCTGACAGGTGAAAGCTCAGCAGTTTGTCAACATTCCATTGGAAGGCTTAGAGAAAGCTGTACGGTGTGCATTTTGTCAATGATTCATAACAGACAATAGGTGTGCTGAGATGGGGATAATATTGATTGAAGACTGTGGGAGAAGCTTTTTAGGATTTCTTAAAAAAAAAAACAAAAAAAAAACAGCCACAAGCAGAAATAGTGGGACTCATTTGCCTTGATGGTTCTTTAAAAGTTGTTTCTCTCCTCTCTTTTCAGTTGAGAGCCTGCCGTGAAATATTTGCAGTACTTCTGGCAGTTGAGAAGCATCTATTATATAGGTATAATAAATATATTTGTATTGGAAACTAAAACAGCAACAGAATAGCAGAGTGCTTGTAGAATGCCTGCAGTCCATCATCTAAACCTTTACTCATCAAGGAAACTCAGTGATGAATCATTAGGATAAGATACCATTTCCCAGTGCTGTTGCTCTATGAAGGCTTTAGTGGTTACTAGTTGGTAACATTATTAAAATATGGAACCAGAGTAGTGTATTTGCAAATCGACTGAACATAATTTACCACTGAATAAACCTGTGGAGGTCATGCTTATTCTGCACCAAAATTTGGACTTGAGTTGCAAAAAATCTGCCTGGATGCTTATTATTGAGAGGGGGGAGAGAGAGGGGGAGGGAGGGAGGAAGGGAGGGAGGGAGAGAGAGAGAGAGAGAGAGAGAGAGAGAGAGAGAGAGAGAGAGAGAGAGAGAGAGAGAGAGAGAGAGAGAGAGAGAGAGAGAGAGAGAGAGAGAGAGAGAGAGAGAGAGACTTTCACTTGCATACAAGTTGTTTGAACAATCTGCTCCAAACATCTTGGACTTGAAAAACAAAAATTAAATTCATATTGAGGCAAAACTTGTTTTAAGCCAATGTTAGTTTTAAGAAAAAGTATGCTAGCTTTCCATCAGTGTTAAACAGCTTTAATACGCATACTAGCACTCAATCACAAAGACACATACACACACGAAAAAGGGAAAGGAAGATGAGAGGAAAGAAAATAGCACATTTTCTTTTCCTCTCCCCTTTTTTATTTTTAAGTTAATTTAGTCTAGTTTAGGTGAGGAGTTCTTGAAAGCTGCTGATCTCAGGTAAGTCTAGATCTCAGCAACTTAATCCCAGAAGGACAGCTTTCAAGGAACATTAGAAGAAATATCATGACAGGAGGAATAACCGTTGTTCAGTGACTGAATGCCCCTTTCTGGAAATAACTGGAACATCTAGTTATGGATATTCTTTATTTTGAGCAAGGAATCAGACAAGAAGCCCTATATGTTTACAGTTCCGTGCTTGTATTTCAAATATTTATATGCCACTTATTAACCTTTTAAAACAGGTCCCAGGTAGAGTCAATTAACAACCATGGAAAGTCAATTTTAAAAAAAATGTTTGCCAAGGCAGAGGTTATACTAAGGCGGTAAGCTCAAGGACTGAAACTATTGGCCCAAGGAAAGTATCTGGAATTCCTCAACCTTGCTTAACCATGCAGCAAATTGCATTTCAGAAGCAAGTGTTTCAGGGAACAGGAAAGTGATGCAAGCAATCTAAAGTCACTGTGGTTTCCTCCTCTTAATGCTTTTACAGCTCTTCTTTTTCTTCCTGCCACTTGTCTTTTGCCGGACAGCTTCAGTTGTCTGAGTGCTAGGAAGGGTCTTTTGCTCCCTCTGATTCATTCTTCCTTTTGAAAACATTTTTCCTCTAATAATTTAACCTTTTTATTTTACATTTGGCAAAATTACTGTTCTCTATTCTTCTCCTACAACTTTTTTTTTTAAAAAAAAATAACTTTACCATTTTCTCAAAATATAAAATACAAAGAAAAATTCAAAAAAGTAATAGAAAACTGGAAAAAGGAGAAGAGAAAAGAAAAGAAAAGAAAAGAAAAGAAAAAGGCACTAACATCCAGCTCTCTTTAGCACAGTTAAAGATACCAACATTACAATCACAACTTTTTACTTTTGCACAACAATGTGTACAAACCATTTCTATTTCAAGAAACCCATCTAATTAGCAAAAAAAAAATTATTTTTATTTTTCATTGCAAGCACAAAGTCTGGAAACAATTTCAAAACAGAAACAAGATTAAATATATTCTCTTCTTTGGACAAAAAAAAAAAACCTCAGTTGGACCATCTCTGCAGAATTCAAAAACCAAGAGAAGATTCAGAACACAGAATAACAGTGGGAGGGGACCTTGGAGGTCTTCTAGTCCAATGCCCTGCTTAAGCAGGAGACCCTATACCATTTTAGACAAATGCTTGTCCAGTCCCTTCTTAAAAGCCTCCAGTGTTGGAGCACCCACTGGTTGATTGCTCTTATTCTCAGGAATTTTCTCCTTAATTCTAGGTTGCTTCTCTCTTTGTTCAGTTTCCATCCATTGCTTCTTGACTTGCCTTCTGGTGCTTTGAAAAACAGGTTGATCCCCTCTTCTCTGTGGCAGCCCCTCAAATATTGGAACACTGCTATCATTTCACCCCTAGTTCTTCTTTTCACTACACTAGACATACCCAGTTCCTGCAACTGTTCTTCATATATTTTAGCCTTCAGCCTCCCAATCATCTTTGTCATTCTTCTCTGCACTCTTTCCAGAGTCTCAACATCTTTTTTATATTGTGGTGACCAAAATTGGAAGCGGTATTCCAAGTGTGGTCTTACCAAGGCATTCAAGATGCCCTCAAGAAATGGGGAATCTCCAGCCATCAGCCTATCAGTCTACAATTTGTAAAATGCTGATAATAATTGATAGGATCTAGAATTAATCAACAGCTAAAAGGGAGAAGATCACTGCCCCTGAAATAAAGAAATGGGATGCTAAACAGTCTCATTTCTGATTTAGTTAGTCTCATAGACTAGTCCCATGTTCTAGTAAACTGGTCTTGATAGGAAGCACATCTGAAATAATTAATAAAGGTTAGGAGGAATTCCAAAGGCAGTTCCAACAGCATTCTAAATAGAATATTTCTTTTCATGCAAGCAGCCTGATACTTACTGAAATAAAATTCTCAATCATAAGAAGTTGATATGATAAAACAAAACAACCTTTAATTCTAAACATTATAAAAATAAGGTAAAACTAGGGTGAACTACATTGTGTGATGCCCTTATTGTAGATTTGTGCTAAAAATACCCTTGCAAACTATCTATAGCACTTTGAAGGTATCTCCAATTTGCATAAATATAGTTCAATATTTATAGATCAGTAGATATAAAAGTGCATTTAAAAATAATTACCAAAATGCATTAAAACAGAAACCTCTTTCTTATCTTCTAATTAATTCAAATAATTGAACATTGGTTCATAAAATTTAAATATTAGATAAAAAGTTTCTTACTGTCAATTGCAAATACTAATATAGCTTGTAGAGAGAGAAGAGAGGATGGAGTTGAAAAGTCCATAGAATTAGATTAGAATGGCTATTATTCAACTGTCCACGCACCCACATACAAACATTTTTATGTAATTTTTGGGCTGGATTTTGTTATTAAGATTTGAAAGGCAACACAAACACAAGGCATTTGCAATGTGATTTTTGAGAAGACAAACCACATTCACCAGCTTATTTCATAAGATCATCAGCTGGTATGATGTGCAGAAGCATTTGGCATACCCTTTTGTATAATTCCTCCCCATTTTAACAAATGTGGCATATTTTTGTATATCAGTTTCACATAATAAAGCTATTGTCCAAGTGTGACATAGTAGGAATCTCAATCTGTCTACCTAATGTGAATTCTTGACTCAAATTGAAATTAAAAATATCTTTGTGAAATATCCCTCATTGTTCAGACATAATTCTGGATTGAAGGACAGGCTATTGGGATGACTCCCATGGTTCAGATAAATGGGTTGTCCTTTAAAGATGGTTAAATCATAAGATGCATCTTATGACTATTCATCCTTTTCTATCTCTCTTTCAAAGATATATCACACTGTATACACTTTTTCACTTGGTTAGATGGATATTTGGGACAGTTGGCAAGGAAATCAGCTATGTGGGTATTATTTCAGAGAAATAATCAGCCAACTCTTCATACATTCACATTCTACCTCAAAATAGCATATATGTGTTTTAAGAGCTTATTGGAACATCAGCACACCCAATCTGTTTACACAGTAATAATACCATCATTGCCATTCATGGTTTATGCAGCCTGAAGCCACAATCCAAAATACACTTTGGAAATTTATAGCATCTTCTAGAGTCACCCAACCATTGCTATGCCCAAATAACATAATCCAGACAGGCTTTATATCATTCTTCAATGGCTGGGTGATGCAATAAAGCATTAAAAATCACTAGTGTGGAAATGACCTAAGGCTACAATCTCATACTTGCTTACTTCAGAGTAAACAATTATTGAAATGTATTTCTGAGTAAACATATGTAAAATTCTGCTGTTAAGGTTTGGGTTTCAATCCAGTGATGAAAGTGCAGGAATGGAACCATGTCTTCCATTCGGAGAAGGAATTGAAGTCTATTGAAAACTCTTTCACTGATGAAAAATGACAAAGATATTCAGTTTTGTCAATTCCTTTTTCTTTTCCTCCTCCAAACTTTTACTATGCTGCTTCATTGTGGAAGGAGTTTCCTGAGAGGAATCAATGAAGAATATTGTAATGTAGCTCACAAGTATATATTCCCAGCAAGATCACCAAAATCGCAAAGCAAGCAAGAACCTACTGTATAATGGTCAGCAGCAATATAGGTAAATGCTGAAGGTATATGGTCACTTTAGTGACAATGGTAAAGGCATTGTTTTATACAATACTGCACAGGAGAAGGCTTTATAAAGAAAAACATATGAATAAATATAAAGTGTTTGATAATATAGTGCTGGGTGGTGACCCCTTAGGTTAGACAGCATTCAACATGCTACTGAGGAAGAGCCAAGGATCTTTTAGAGTATTAATGGTATTTATGATGTGGTTACATTAATGCCTTCCAGGTGTCTAGTTACTTATGTTTGCAGCTCTTTGAAAGAAAATCAAAGAGCTGCAAAGATTACAGTGGAAATCTGGCACATAAGAAGCAGAAACATGGGAAAGCTCATCACAGTGAAAGATGAAATTAATTGACAATGCATTGATATCATTAGTATGCACAATCTGAAAAGACGTGGAAATAGGCACATTCAGTCAGACTATCATACAATTTACTACTTAGGATATGAACAACAAAAATGGAATGGCATTGCTTTCATAGTTAGGAAGGATTTAGCAAGGACAGTACTTGCATACCATGTAGCCAGTGACCCAATAATATCAATTAAACTTTGTGGACAAGCTTTTAATATGACGGATATCCAAGATTATGCTGCAACCATTGATGCAGAAGAAGAGGATGTTGATGTGTTTTATGGTCAAGTTCAATCTGAAATCAACAGATCATGAAAGCAAGAGGTGCTGCTTGTCGTTGGAAACTGGCATGCTAAAATTGGAAACAGCAAAGAGGAAAAAATAGACGGACCATAGGGCCTATTGTAGGAAATTGAAACAAAGCAGGAGAATGAGTCATCGGTTTCTGCCAATCCAAGGGCATCTTCATTGCTAAGAGTTTTCAGACAATCAAAAAGATACCTAAATACCTTGATGTCACTGGATGGAGGACACAAAAATTGAATTGACTATATTATTGGTAGAAGGAGGAGGAAGTTACTCAATTAATAAAAGCAAAACTGTGGCCAGGCATTGACTGGAACAAATTACAAACTGCCCATGTACAAGTATAAAACCAAGCTAAAGGATAACCAAGAAAACAAACAAGTGAATCATAGATAAATCCATCAGAGCTGGCTCAAAAACAGTAACTGTGAAAGGGACTTTGGAGTCCTAGTGGACGATTACTTAACCATGAGCCAGCAGTGTGCAGCAGCAGCCAAAAAAGCTAATATAATCCTGGGTTGTATAAACAGAGACATAGAATCAAGATCACACAAAGTATTAGTACCGCTTTATAAAACCCTAGTGAGACCACACCTGGAATACTGCAACCAATTTTGGTCACCATACTACAAAAAAGATGTTGAGACCTTGGAGAAAGTTCAGAGAAGAGCAACTAAGATGATGCAAGGCCTGGAGACTAAAACATATGAAGAACGGCTGCAGGACTTGAGTTTGGCTAGTCTAAAGAAAAGAAGAAACAGGGCGACATGATAGCAGTATTCCAGTATTTGAGAGGCTGCCACAAAGAAGAGGGGGTCACATTATTCTTTAAAGCACCAGAGGGCAGGATAAGAAACAATGGTTGGAAACTGATCAAAGAGAGAAGCAACCTGGAATTAAGGAGAAAGTTCCTAACAGTGAGGACAATTAAGCAGTGGAATGGCTTGCCTTCAGAAATTGTGGGCGCTCCATCACTGGAGGTTTTTAAGAAGAGACTGGACAGTCACTTGTCTGAGATGGTATAGGTTTTCTTGCTTGAATGGGGGGGGCTGGAATAGAAGACCTCTAAGGTCCCTTCCAGCTCTATTCTATTCTATATGAAGACCTAGCTCATTTGAAAAGTCTACAATGCTGGGGAAAGTGGAAAGAAGTGAACAACCAACAACAAGGTAGATGGACTTGATTACAGCAAAAGAGAGCACGCCACTGAAAGGACTAAAGCAGTGGTTCTCAACCTTCCTAATGCCGTGACCCTTTAATACAGTTTCTCATGTTGTGGTGACCCCAACCATAAAATTATTTTCATTGCTACTTCATAACTGTAATTTTGCTACTGTTATGAATCGTAATGTAAATATCTGATATGCAGGGTGTATTTTCATTGTTACGAACCGAACATAATTAAAGCATAGTGATGAATCACAAAAATAATATAGCAATGCTCGTTGGAGAAGCTTACTCTTCCTTGCTCAAAAATGTTGGGAGGGAGGGAAGGGGAAGGAAGGAAGGAAGATTGAAGGGGAAAGGAAGGAGATGGAGAAGGAAGGAGATTGAAGGGGAAAGGAAGGAAGGAAAGAGAAATAGATTGAAGGGGAAGGGATGGAGATGGAAGGAAGATTGAAGGGGAAAGGAAGGAGATGGAGAAGGAAGGAGATTGAAGGGGAAAGGAAGGAAAGAAGGAGAAAGAGATTGAAGGGGAAGGGATGGAGATGGAGATGGAAGGAAGGAAGGAAGATTGAAGGGGAAGGGAAGGAGATGGATGGAAGGAAGGAAGGAGGGAAGAAGGATTGATCTTTGGAAAGTCATGTTTTCCCAGATGGTGATGAACTACAACTCCCAGCATTCCCCAGTCTTCCACGGTGCTTTTTAGGGCTGCTGGAGATGGTAGTCTGGTGGAGAGCCAAGCGGCAGCACCTCCAGGGCCTCGGAAGCTGCACGGAGGATCCGCGCGCCTTGGAGCCGTCGACCACCCTCTCACGCCCGCCAACCTGGAGCCCCCCATCCTCATCCTGGCACCTCTTGACTTCTCCCAGCTGCCCCCCAGTACCTGCCCACCCCTCCAGCCTCCTGAGCACCATCGCAGCGGCGGGGTTGCGGGAGCCCCTTTCCACTCCTTCACCGCTACGATCCTTCCCCAACTCGTCGCACGCGAGAGGGGCGCAGCCAGAGCACCAGCTCCCGCTCGGAAGGTGCCACTACTCCCTTCTTGGCCCAGCCGGCTGGCCTTCAACACACATGCGGGCATCGCTGCCGCCTAGCCCTCTTCCTTGCTGCCTGGCCGCTTCCAAGGCCCGGAGACCAGCGAGCCAGGAAGGAGCTGCTCCTGCTTGCCAGCCCCAGGGCCGTGCCGGGCGCCGGAGGGCTGAGGCAGCCTCCAATGGCGAGGGAGGCAGGCCAGGCGGTGCAGGGAAGCTCTGTTGTGGCATGAGGGCAGCCGGGCAAACAGGAGGCATGGGGACAGGCTTGGTGCTGCAGCTCAGCTCAGCCAGCAGCAGCGGCAGTGGCAGAGCAGCCCAGCGGCAGTGGCAGCAGCGGCCCAGACCCGGCTCGGCCCGACCGCCCACGCAGCTGAGCCGGCCCGGGGCGGTGTTGGTGTGCACGATGGCGCTGCGGTGGCAGGAGCAGGTGCTGTTGGAGGAGAAGGACGCCATGGAGGTGGAAGAGCCAGCGGAGGAGAAGGAGGGCGGCTGCGGTGGCTGGATAGAGGAGCAGTGTCTCAGTTCCTAAGACCATCAGAAATATGTGTTTTCCGATGGTCCTAGGCGACCCCATGAAAGTGTCGTTCAACCCCCAAAAGGGTCATGACCCACAAGTTGAGAACCACTGGACTAAAGGGTAGACAATCCTGGGACAGGTGTTTTCTCTGTGGTCACTAATGTCAAGACCAATGTGATAGCACATGATTAATTATAACCAATTTCTCACTACAGTTCTCACCTCCACCTCTCATATTTTTCAGAAGGATTCCCTAACCCTCTAAAGTAATTTCAATGGTCATAATGAATTGTAAAGGAAGGACAAAGTCAACAAAAATACATTCTCCCTTTGAGTCATGAGATCATCCTTAGTATATTGGGTTGTATTCAAGTACCTGAGAGTCCAAAACAACACTGTATTCTTTATTCTTTATCTTCTTTCATTTTTTTTTACTACAGGCAACTCTACAAAACACCCAAAGCAGTTAGAATTCACCGTTGTTCAATGAATCAGTAATAAATTACTCTAAAATAAAATCAGAAGAACACCATCTCAAGATTGGTAAACTAAGACTTTTTTCTATCTGTTTTACCCTAGTGGCAGTCTCCAGATGTATAGGGATTGTAAATTCCAGAGTTCTCAGCTGCCATGGTTATTCTAAGAGTTGTAGTTGAAAGACAGCAAGCTGAAGAAGGCTAAAATATATTTCCATATCTTGCTATCTCACACAAGAACTAGCACTGTATTTCTTTGGCTGTTTATTCATATGATAAGAAATACCACACTCATAGGGCCAGATCTTCCCTTGCATTTAAACATGGCACCATCATACCTTGATAACAGCATTTTCTCTTCTTGTTTCCATGGTGTTACCTTCATCTCATCTCCAGATCATGAATGAGAAAGGCTTAAATCAGCCTTAGCTGAATGAATGCTAAAGAGCATTCTCCTATCCCTTTTCTGACACAATCCAACAGCAGCTTCAAGGTGGGTAAAATCTGTTAAGTTTTGTCACCCATTCCCCTTGGAGGGAAGACAAGAGATTACAGTGACAGAGATAATAAAGGAAAGGGAGCATCACATTTCTTTCTGGTATATTTTTCTGCAAGTCCTAAGGATGGATGTCCAGTGTTTTATATAACTCAATAGTAGAGAAAGGCCCATTCTCTCTCACACATCTGTTTTTTTATTTGTTTCTATAGTATAGAAGTTATAGAGAATTTGTGAGAAAAGCAATGTATTCTATTCTTTGGGTGGGCACCACTTTAAAGCTTTTATATGCCCAAGTTGGAGAGTAAATCTACCCTTGCTCGAAAAGCAGTGATTAGAATTTTTAAGCAGCACAAAGATTTTATACAGAGTGGTATCATATTTGAGACCAATTAAATGTCATCTTAAGTACTTAACTGAAGCATTTTTATGTGTTTGGAATCAGCTAAGTGGAAGGTGCCAAATTAAACTTGCATTTAAATTTTGTCACATAGTTAATCTCCGGAGATTATATACCATATTTCAGGAATGATTTCAGAAAGCTTTCAGTAAGTCTTTGTTAAGTTTGCTCAAGTAGACACAGAAGCTTTGATAAAGAAAGAAAACAGACGGACAATTCTCCGTGTCTTTCCTTTTCCCAAGGGTGAACAAAGGGGTGATAACTAACTAGACAAGTGCTATAATTACATTCAAAGTAGTGCTGGTGACATCACATATAGGATGTTTCAGCCAAATGACACATTAGCAAGGGCATTTGCATTAATAACACTTGCAAAAATATTAAGACAGACGTTGAAAGAGAGATTTATATGGGGTTATTTCATCCGTATTTAGTTTGCAAGTTACAGTATTATCATGAGTTCTTCCCTTCCCTTCCCTTCCCTTCCTTTCCTTCCCTTCCCTCATATCAATTTCCCATGGAAAATCGTATTTGTATATGTTCAAATATGGAGTTTGACTCTGTATCCTATATTCTATTAAATAATGGCTTATACATTTAAAACTTATTATACCTTATATACAAGATTCAGTCTTCCTGATGATGGGGAGATCATGGCTTTTGTTTTAACTCACCAATTTCTAAATGTATCAAGGTCAGTGGCAAAATATTTATAGCTTTGGCTTATAGGGATCAACTAATCCCTTTCTCGGAGTTTTGATTGTTTTGGGCTTTTATATACGGAATTTTATATATGGCTTTTATATATGGAATTTATATACAGTGTGTGAAATGTTTAACTACTGTATATGCTTTGATGCTTGCCGGTTTGGTCTTGGACTATAAATTAATACATAATAATAAGATGAGTAAAAAAAACCTAATATATTGGTATCCCATAAAATAATCTGAGAGGGGAAAAAAAGAATAGAAAAAGCTCGGGATAATGGAAATGAACTATTGCATAGATTCATCTTTGATTACAGACGAACCCTGGTAATAGGTTCAAACTGGTGTGTAAGCATTGCCAGATGCATTTATCCCTGGTTTGCACTGTACGTTATCCATTCACATATTAATTTTCTTTTGTTGTACAATGAGATAGAAAACCATAATATGAAATTATAACATCATAGAATTGGGGAGGGTCAGTTAAGTCACTGAGTCTCTCTCTTTACTCAGTGTAGGAATCTACTTAAAGCCTGCCCGCAAGATGATTGAATAGGCATCAGAGTGAAAGGGAGTCATACTATACCTCATGGATCCATTCTCAAATGTCTTCTTGCTGCCAGGAAGATATTTCTGACTTCAGTTGGAATCTGCCTCCCTGTAACTTAAATCTGTTGTTCCATGTCCTGCCTTCTGGAATGATACAGAAAAGTTGTCGAACTGCTTCTGTGTGACATCCATTCAGGTATTGTAACGTGCTATCATATCGATCCTCAGTTTTCATGGTTAAGCGTGTTTAGCTCCTTTAGTCTCTCTTCAAGTGGCATGAGGTATACAACTGTTAGTTCCACGATTGTGAGCAGTATTTTTCTGATAAGGAAAAGGTCAGGGAGAATTAAGAATTTCCTAGCGAATAGTATACTATTCACTACTATAGCCTGTAAAAAACAATAGTTTGAAACATGATAGCCCTGGACAAGCTGAGAAGATGCAACAAGACAATGTGATTTAGAAATAGTAAGCACCACAACCAAAACTTGTACTATAACACCATAACTTTGTAAATCTCTACTCCCTGTTCTATACATTTCCTCCACTTTTGGCTCTACTGTCATTTTGGCATTTAGCCTATAAGCTGTGGTACAAGTTTTGGTTGTGGTGCTTACTATTTCTATACACACACACACCCACACCAAAGTTATTATGTAAGTTGCAGTTAAGGTATGTATTAGCCAAACAGCAATTGTCAGTACTTTTTCCTGGAAAATTAAATGTGCATCAAATATATAAATACATATATGTATCTTTGAGGGTGGCTTCTGAGATGATAATTACATGAACTCACATCATGTGATTAATTCATATCATGTGATTTTCATCTATAGGTAAACATCCTAGTGACCACTGAATGTATAACTTAGAAATATCTTGAATGAGGGTGCATAATAAAATCCAGCCAACAGGCTACTGAGGACAGGGAGTGGTAGGGGCAAAAAACTCAGATATTGATCTATTAACTAAAATGTCCACTGATTAAAAAAAAAACCCAGACATATTCCTGATAGACTTGAAGGTTGTCAAAACCATTTCAATTCTCACAATTGATCCAGAAGTTTCCAGAAAAAAAATCTTTCCCATCAACCTAATTTCTATCTCAAATAATGGTGAAAAGTGAACAAATATTGCTGATAAGAAATAACCAACATAGCTCCTTTAAAGAAAATTATTACTATTATGTATATGTTTAATTCTTCTGGAGCAACCAATATCATGATTAGCCACACTTATGATTTGGGAATTTCAGAGCACTTAACTGGTACTCCCCAATCCACAAATGATCTAAGGCTATGCCTTGGATGTCATGGTTAAGTTTGAATAGAAACAGATCCTCTTCAGTGCAACATCATATGGGAGACTCATATTTTTTTCTGGAAGGCTGTCTTATCCTTCTCATCCATGCAGTGAAGGAAAGCCTTGCTAGCTGACTCTTATATGGATTGGTCTACCAGCGCCTGACTTTTTTCACTAATCTCCGAGCCTTTCTTTTGCTTTTCCAGTTGCCTGCAAACCTCAAGGGTGCCTCCACCTCCCCAGCCTAAATAATCTCTTTTGAACTAACACAGACATTTTTGAAAATTCTTTTTTCTCTTATGGTACCATCATAATCAAAACAACAGGCAACTGATTGTTCTTCCATTCCTTGTTCTTTATGGATCCATAGAAACCCCACAGCAAAAAAGAACTGGTGGTTCAACTTCATAGAAACCAAGTAGCAATGTTTCTTTGTGCAACTTAAAAAAACAAAATAAAGAAAAAGTGAGTTTTGCAACTCTATGGGTGGGATGGGGGGAAGCAAAGTGGACAGAAATTTTAAAAGGCACCAACTGTCAATGCAAGCATTTAATGGAAAATACTGTAAACTTCTAGGGTTAAGGATAGTTCATTGATTGAACAGACCATCCTTGCATCATTCACAAGTTTATAAAAAAACAAGAACCAGCAGAGAACATAAATTTCCAGCAGCTAAAAAACGAAAAAGGCTTCCAGGACAGTAATCAGCTGCTGGAGGTGGGGAGGACATATCACAGCTAGTCATTGAACAATATACTAGCAATTCTGAGAGTTGCAATCCAATACCACTAACTGCAGTACTATGCAGAGGAAAGCTATTGAGTGTACATGCAAACAAATAAACGGAAAAAAATTGCAAATTTTCTTCACTTCTCCAAACTGCTGCACAAAATGACTATTTAATCTTGAATGAAAATAATTATTAAACATGTGAATTCATCATAGTGAATTAACAGTTTATGTATTCTTGGGATAGCTTTCAACTAAACACCATCCCATTGAACGAAATCACTTTTGATGAATTGAGATCAACATATTCACCAGCTGTCAAAAGTCTTACTGTTGGTTGAAATGTTGAACGCCTTGTTCTCACTTCCTGTCTATGGCTCCTTGTCTTGAAACTTGACTTCAAATGGACTGTTTCAAGTAGAGGAATGTCCTCTGTTAGTTAAGCTATGTAGTCATCCTAAGCTGATCCCAGGTCTAGCTAAACAGGAGAATAAAATGCTGGGCAGTGGTTAAAAAAAAATAGTGCAAATTGAGATGGAGAATGGGAATAATCCATAGTTCATACACAAATTGTTAAAGAATTCATGCATTACATGTTTGTAATGTGAGAATTCACCCTTAATTATGTAATTAATGACATATCTGAATCTGAATGTATAGCTTTACTTATATCTCCCATTGAGAATTATGAGGATGTGTCAAGGAGTAAATTGCCCTACTTAGCTCCATAAACCACCATTCTTCTCCTCTGCTAGCCTGCAATGGGGGAGGGAGAGAAGGAGGTTCCCAAGCCAACAGTTTCTACTGACTTGTCTGGGACTTCTTAATGTCAGTTCCACTAAGTAGTTACTAAAGGAAACATTTAACAAGGAAAAGCAGAAGAAGGTCATGTCAGGATTTTAATTGACCTTGAAAATGTGGCCTTTCCAAAAATACACTTTTAAAAAATTCTTTCTGTAATTAAAAGCAGGTAGTAAAACCATCCAGTGGTGGGATTCAGCTGGTTTGCACCACTTCAGCAGAACCGGGAGCTATTTTTTTGTTGCCCGGGCCCAGAATGGACTTCCGGAAGCGGCATTCACACAAAGAACTGGTTGTTCACATATTTGAATCCCACCACTGAAACCATCCCTACTTAACAACATCCTCATGTTAGGGGTCTTCCTGGAAACCTTCTCATGTGTCATCATTCCAAGGAGTGCCCATTTTGGTTACATCTCTATCACGGAAATCTATCTCCAGAAATGTTGTCTAAATTAAGCAATAACAGATTCTGATAATGGGAAATATCAAAATAATTAATCATCAGGAAGTACCAGTGTGCCTTCAAACAAAGCTGTATCATTTCAGTGAAGGCAAAAAAACAAAACAAAACATAGTGAGTCCCAGGAATACCAGTAAGAATGAGGTTCTCAAACTTTGCAGTGCCATGAACCAGCAACAATTCAAACAGAGTTGACATTTCTCATCATCTTGACATCATTAGTTCAGGAATTTACTCTAAACAACCCAAATTGACTAAACTTAAATGGAAAGCCTTGATAACTGCAGTGGATTGGGAATATAAGATTGACAGAAAAAAATATTCTATCTGAAGAATATTCTTTGAGATGGATACCATTCCTTGATAACAAAAGGTTAGAAACATGTGGTTCTAGTTCAGCGATTCTCAACCTTTTTCAGGCCGTGACCCCGACCTGCGCTGCGCATGCACGGTGCGACCCCAACCTGCACCGCGCATGCATGGCACAATGGCCCACATTGCACATGTGCGGTGCAACAGGGCGCATCGCGCATGCGTGGCGTGCACGCGACGGCCCAAATTGTGCATGCGCGGTGCAACAGCCCACATTGCACATGCACAGTGCAACGGCCCGCATTGTGCATGCGCGGCACGCATCGCGCATGCGTGGTGCTACCCCGTGCATGCGCGGTGCTGCCCCCTGCGCCAGCCAAGGGGAAAAGGGGAAAGAAATGGCGGACTGCAGTGTTTCGCGACCCCTGTGAAATGGTCGTTCGACCCCAAATGGGGTCGTGACCCACAGGTTGAGAATCGCTGTTCTAGTTGCTTTACTCAAAGGAATGATGCCACAAGAAGAAATAGCTTGATATTCCTCTTGAATGTGGATGGTGGAAGTAGGAGTAGTTAGAGATTTTTTTTCTTATTTAATTCCTGTCCCTGTTTTTTAAGTTTGCTGATATGGTACAGAGATTATTTAAAGAATTGTAAAGGCTTTACTACTTAAGAGATATGAGCTTCACTGCTAAACTCACTGGCCACATTTCTGTTTAGAATTATGTTGACATAAGTTTTAGGCT